>JAQOWM010000278.1:0-120995 GCA_029041755.1 Resseliella maxima | reverse complement strand
GTTATTTGATTCTTATTCATTCGTAAAAAAAAAACTAATTGTATCAAGATTTACTGTATGAAATGTATAAAATGTAATTCAAAAAAGAAATACTTACGTGATACATGTTGAATCATGCCGGGATATGCAACACATTTGGCTGGATGGATTTCGAATAAATTGAATAAATCAGCTAAAAGAACAACTAGATTTTGCTTCATAGATCTGTCATGAAAGATAGAACGACATTTTATTATTTATTTATCTATAGAATCTGTTTGAAAATCCTCAAATTTACTTACCCTCGCATGTATGTTACATCTTGTGGTGTCATATGAAATACAGAATATGGCAAATGTTTCTGTGAAAAATTACTCACTAACAGAATATTTGAAATAGAATCTTCGACTGTTGGCATATAGTTGAATCGTACACTTGTCCATGGTACAATATTTGGACAATAATACGAAATTAAAAATCCTAAACAAACGCCATCGCACAGATCGATATAATCACGTACGGGCGGTATGTCTGGAGATTGAAGGCGCACACCCTGTATCAAGGAAAAATATAAATATAATCAATATAATTGCCATTCACATTAATTTTAAATAATATAAAGATTTACATTTTCATTAGATGAGCCATTTTCAATTTGCTTATCGATTCGCCTTTTCAAAGCTGCACATATATGTGATAGCCAACAGAGTAATGCTGTCTCATGATTCTGTACATCCTTCGACAACGATCCGCCAGTTATCCTATTTACACAAATTATACAATTAAATTTACGAAAAAAAATTATCACCGTGACAGTGAACAATACAAAAATTGTATCTAAAAACATTATTTAATTCAACTCTTTCATTTTCTGAGTAAAAGTATTGCCATAAAAATGTTCACAGAGGAAAAATAGACAAACACAAGTACAGAAGCTATATAAAAATCGTTACAAAGCGATTTCTGTATAATTTTTGACGGAGTTAAATATATTAAATAGAATGTTAATATATTTAATAGAATTCTATACAATGTGTACTACTCACAATAAATGTGATAATATCGCTCATTCTCTTTCACACAACAGTCAACAATCGCATTGCACTAGTGGTAGCTACCACTCCAAATGACCAATACATATTAATATGCGATTGATTTGGAACACTTTTGTCATTTTTGTTTGGTACAATTTCTAATCAATTCTCCGAAATCGAATCAATCGTCTTTCATCCGATTTTGATGGTCGAGATATATCATGTGCTATCGGAAATATTTCTAGCGATACAACTGGATTTGATGGAATCCCTTTAAAGTTTTTAAAGGTAGTTTTGCCATATTTTGTTCATTAAAGAATTCCCAAAATTTGGAATAAAGTTATTATAAACCAATCGACAAGACAAGTGAACCAAAGTCAGTTTCGAATACACGACCTATAGTTCTTAATCGTGAAATGACTAAGATATTTGAATCAATTCTTGATAATCAATTACGTGATTACATCGAAAAACCGGATATCTTAACGGAATTTCAATCTGGCTTTCGCAGTAAGCATAGTTATGGGACTGCTCTTATGAAAATTTCTGGAGATATCAGATTAAATTTAAGTAGAAATAAATGCACTGTTCTAGTTCTCTTGGACATCAAGTCAGCGTACTACTTAATTTATCCCAAACTTTTTTCTCACTAGTTATAAATAACGTTATTGGGGAAATCGAATATTGTAAATCTCATTAATTCACTGATGATTTTACGGTTTATCTGGATTGCGATTTTTAAAATTTCGAGGAATTAATTGAAAAAATTAATGAAGATATTGAAAGAATCAATGGTTATATTCAACCCTCCAAAAACCAAAGCAATTATAATGTCCAACAGAAAAACAGCTTCTGCAATAAAAAATATTAATGAAATCTCAAAAATTGAAGTTTGCAATACGGAAGTACAGTATTCTGAAACGAGTATTATATAACTCAGAGTTGCGTTTTCTATGTAATTTGTCTGGTCGCGATTATGTTTCTGAGAAGTACAGTGTGCAAACTAATTTTAGCCAAGTTCACTGTTTCATGCACAGTTGACAAGTTTTGTTTACATTATTCGATCTGTTCTTAACGTGATTTATCGTTATGCATCCATTTCATGTCTATTAGTGCAATTTCACAATAGTTGTGACGCAGTTGTCAACCAAAATTCGCGAAATTTTCTCAAAAATCGCAAAAATTATGGTAAAAATAAGCACACCGGTCAGCATTCAAGATACGCTACATGTGAATGGCGCAAAAACGGCTTTTAATTCGAAGTGTCAGCGAACAGTTTCAAGTCTGCTAAGCAATTAAAGGCTGAAAACAATTTATCTGTTGGTGTTTGGCGTGTTCAATAGATTTTAATTGGATCAAATCATCTAAAATACAAAAAAATGAAGCTCGGAAGAAATTCGCATTGGACAATATCCACTGGATTCAAGAATGGCATAAAATAATTGTTTCGAATGAAAAAAATTTCAATTTGGATGGCCCAAATGGATTTGCTTGTTGCATGGCATGATTTACGCACCGAAGAAAACATTTTTATTAAGCCAATATGGCGGTGATTCTGTGATGTTGTGGGCCGCCATTGAGTACTTGAAAAAGATGCCACTGTCATTTGTATCTAACAGAATTAATGCAATACAATACCAGGGGATGGTTGGCACTAGGGTTGGCACTCATTTTCCAACATATGGTTATGAATGCGCCGGATTAGGCTGGCAATTTCAACCAGACAACGCCCCAATTCATGTGGCCATGTCAACTTTGGCCGATTTTGAGCAGCGTCGAATCAACATTTTGGACAAATGGCCGTCCAAATCACCAGATATGAACATCATTCAGAATATGTGGTCGATTTTAGCACGAGAAGTATACAAGGAAGAACGATAGTTCGACACAAAACAAGAATTGACGGCGGCCATAGAGGCGGCTTGGCAAAACATCCCACAGGCCAAGGTCGAATCACTGTGTGATAGTCTCCCGCGTCGCATCATCGCAATACATGATGCCAAAGGCAAATGGACTAAATATTAATTGCGATTTTCTTAAAATAATGTGATTTTTTTTCAAAAATTGTGAGCTCGGCTAAAATTATTTCGCACTTTTTGGGTGAAAAAAATCGAAAAAATCAAAAAACATTGAAAAAACCAAATAATTTCGATTAAAAATTTTCGTGATGTATTTGTTAAGAGTTGATAATAAAAGGGACAAAAAATCCGAAATAAATCTTTCAATTTACTTGATTTTTTTCGAAAATTAGTTAAACTGTACATAAAAATAATATTGTTAAACGATTTTAACAGAAGATTTTTCTTAATTTGTGGAATAATCCATCCATTCTGGCAGACATTTTCATAAAATATGATAGCAATACTAAAGCGGGATCTGATACTATCACTTTCAAAGTTAAAAATGTAAGAGAATGCTAGATCAAATTGTATGAATTGAATCGTAAAAAATGTTTACATAAACAAAAAGAAATATTTTTGTTTCCAATCTTACAGATTTTAATTTTAAATATTGCAATAAATTCCAATATTACCAATAACACATAAAAATTTATTGTGTACGATGACAATACTTTCAATATACCATATTTTTTTATTCCAATAGTTTGCAATAACGATATTGTATATTATTGGAATGAACACCATAAAATCCAGTAGCAATATTTTCTTATTGCAATTATTTCCAATATTTTATTGGGTTTTTATTTCGAATAATATTGCCATTTTTTTCATAATAATATTGCATTTTTTTGATAAATAATATTGAAAATTATTTGAAAATTAAAAATTTTCTGAGAATGAACAAAAGAATTTGAATTTTTAGTGTTGTCGCTTCTGTCAAAATTATGGAAACTTAATTCGATTTTCAGCTCCTGTCCATTTTTTTTTCGTTCGTCGTCGTCTTAATCTTGGTGTATAGAAGTAAAATTTTTATAATTATCAAATGAATTCCAATATTATTGTACAAAAAAAAGCAATATTATTGAATAAAAATACTAAATAAAAAACCAATAAGCAATAGAAAACTATTGCAATAATAAAATATGGTATATTGATAGTTATTGTCTTTGGACCCAATAAATTACAATATTCTATTGGAACTTATTGAATAATTTCCAATAACGAAAAATTATGTTATTGCTATTTGGTTATTCGAATATTTTTTTATTGTATTAAAATCTGTATCCAATATTGTGTGGTTTTTTGAATTTCTTTCTGTTAAACCTCAGGGTCCCTTCGAACGCAGGGGCCCGGAGACGGCTGCTCTACTTATCTCAGGGATAGGATGGCACTGGTGTGTACATTTTCATATATGTTCGAACCTTATACATAGAAAATGAAATATCGTAATTTTTAATCAAATATGATTAAAAAAAAAGCTGACAATTTGACTTATAGGCATATAAGTTTTAATATCGCTTGCTTTGTCGTTTAAATATTCGCATATTCAAAAATTGCATTTACCTGCTTATAGCTGCTGAAATACGATCACAACTAGCTACTTCTTTAGCATACAGTATCATAAGTGCTTCTATCACAGCCATGTGGGCATTCTGACGAGAAAATAAATAATCATTATTTGTTGGCTTATACATTTATGTGACTGCACATAGGTGTAATCTCGTTCACTTACAATTCGAAGTGGGTTGGTTTGTATCAAAACAGTCTCTGTTAACGGCATATCTGGACTTTCGGCTACAGGAACACCTTTTCGTGTTAACGTTTGTAGTATTGACCAGTGATTTAGGCTTTGGTAATTAGGATCTGAATACAAATTCGACAATGTTTGACAGTAAATTGATGCATTTCCTAAATTAACTACAATCTGTGGCTTCAGGTGATCCTGTCCTTCATGATCTCGGTAAAACGGTTCGCGTTGATTTTCTGGGACACGATTGTTGAATGCTTTCGATAGAATCCATTTGACTGAGGCTCGTTGACGGGCCTTTTAACAATTAGTGGGAATAATATAATACGTATAATGGAATGAAAACGTGGTATGATTTATAATACATAAGAAAATTAAACTACAGGATAAAATTCTTCGTTTACAGTAAAAGTAAGGATCAGCGTTCAAATAAATTTATTTAATAAAAATGTATAATAAATACCATTTCTTTTCGCTTTCAGACGATATAAAAAAATAAATGAGAGTCACAATAGCGGCTCACCTTTCATTGTGTTACTACAGACAATCGTTAGATATGTAATTTGAAGTAGGTGTTTTGAGACTTTGAAAATCAATTTGGAATAAGACCAAAGCTGAAATTTGAGTTATGTACGTGTTTACCATAAAATTGTGTAAAACAACATCCAAAAGTAAATATTGAATAATCGTGTTGTTTTTCTTCACATTTTATTCCGCTGCAGCCAACGCATTTTTGTAATAAAATAGGAAAAAAGAAATCAAATTTTGTTTTGATTTCATCAGTTTTAATCATAGGTTAATAGCAATACAGGCATAGGTTCTGACACAGGGTTTTCGGGGTTCCCTTGACAACCACCCACCCTTTGCCGGTGTCACAACCTATGAATACAGGAATTCATTTTAACTTAGAAATGTACTTTTTTTTATACTAGCTAAAAGTATAGTTTTGAATGAATTCAAAGGACAGATGATTTTTGTATTAATTTGTCTTTTTTGAAAAAAATCAAATCATTCCCACAAATTCGATAAATTTTTAGAATATATTTATGACAGAGATTATCCACTCAACAGATATCATCTATTGATCCTCTGCATTGGTTGTGGTGCAATATTCAAAAACAATGGGGAAAAGTGTCACTTTGTATTTCACATTTAACTCATTTAAATTCATTTTTGAAATGATGTCATTGTATCTTATTTCACCTTTGAAATTATTGTATTTCAATCTTTCGAACAATTTCCACATCGACGTACGAATAAATGTACGACCAAGCTACAACGAAGCTATTTGTATGCAATTATAATTCAAATAATATGAAATCATTTGAAAAATACTTAATTAAGATTAATAGAATATTTTGATAGTTTTCATTACAGATATGTTTTTATTCTTCCTTAATAAGTTGTATATTCATTGCAACCAATACTATGTGGGACTAGCATTATAATTAGGAATATAATTTGGGCTAAGATAAGAGATAAGCTATGCACAGTAAATCTAAGTGGTCAATTTGAATAGGCAAGATTGGTCAGAGCTGATAAATTAAAATATAGTGTCAATCTTCACCAGAATGAATACCTCAATGCTTAATGCTCACTTCTTCAGTACCGCTAATATTTAAGCATTCAAATGTAGTTGATCTATTTGTACGCTTATCATCCCGTTGAAAATTCATATCAACAGTTTCGAATACCTCAGGACTTTGAGGTATGAAGGCTTGTATAATATCTTAGTGTCATGGTTTTTTGATTTTGTGTAATTGAAAAAATCAACTGAAAACAAAATCTAACTCAATCTTCTGACCTCAATCTAACAGAAATGTCAATATTATTTTTCAACAATTTTCCCAATTATTTTGCTGAAATGGTTCAATAAAAATATTCCCTCACTTTTCTATCGCGCCAAGTGCATTAGTTTGAAATATTTCTAAAAAGAAAACTTGTACGTAAATGCCGGTTCCATGTAGAAGAATATGGATTAGGGTATTTTTTTTAAAAAATTTCGACCCATCAATCGTTGTTATTCTGCTTAAATTTTCCACAGATTTTGCATTTTGTTAAACATAAATAAATGGATTATTGTTTCATATGTGTCGAAAATTTCAATTCGAAATATGTAACTTAGCTCAAAAAAGTTCATAAAAATAATGCCAAGTCGATTCAAAATTATCGAAATTTTTGAATAAAAAGAAATTAATGTTTTGTCTTACCTGTTTCACATCAGAAGTGTCGTTGTCCATATTATCCATAACATTCATATAAAAAATGACGAAACGTATAGAATTTTGAACTGTTTTTGTTTAAATAAATTTTTCTATGTTTATTGTTGACCCACAAAGTTGTTCACATATTCATTTTCAAATTTTTCGTCTATATCAATTGATTTTGCATTCCATTATTATGAAGTTCTTTTTCAGTTATAAATGTGCATGTATTTGTCTACAACAATTTGCGTGGAGTTTGATCATTTCCTAAAGAAGAATACGAACTAATTTTGTATCCAAACGAAATAATATGCCGCATATAAAAGGCACTTACTGAATACCATATGCATGGTTATTATGAAAAAAATAATAAATTTGGACAATTATATTTATATATTAGATCATAATTATACATATTTTATATGAAATTCATCATTTATTGCTAATTTGTGCACATTAATTTGACACTTATGGTTGGAATCATCTGATTTTTTGAAAAATCAATTGTCCCATATTATTAATTTCAATGAACACTTTGGTGATTTCATTGGGCTTGCCATTCTATAAACGCAACACATACACATAAGCGTTTTTAACTGCTTGACGTAGCGAGTGGAACTTTATATGATGAGATTATGCTTAAAATTTTTACGCATATACACATTTAGTACTTTTATCACTCATTACACTAAAAACAATTTGACACTTATGCTGCTTTCGACAAATTTCAATTGATATGTTGATCATATGGCTTCAAAATCTGAATTCGAAATTCCAATTTTTTTTATTAATCCTACGCGCCTGTTGTGTCATTCATCTGTCATTTACATACACCACAAATTTATGCTCACGCTTATTCAGCGTCTTTGTGTCATCATTGCTTTGCAAACATATTACAACTATATACACAAAATCAAGTTAGACAAAACTTTGTCAACATGTTTTTTGTGATATAGAATGCACTCGCACATGCAAGAAAAACATTTGAAAAAATGACATCAACAGTCATGTCTTTGAATTGGTGACTCCAATTTAGTATGAAATGTTATAAATTGTCTGGACATTTCGAATCATTTATGTAAGAAAGTGTTTCATGTAGTTGTAGATATCATTCAACACCGAATATTGTAAATGTAAGTAGAATTATATAAAGTTCAGTGAAATTTTAATAAATTGAATACGATTATGAGTTTCTTATTATTCAAATATTATATTATATATATTATTTCTTTTTACTATTTCTCTTTATCAACTCAATGAATTTCTCTTTAATTGTTGCAACCAACTTGTTTTCATAATGATTAATATAAATCACCGTATAATATATATACACCGATATGAATTTGCATAAGGAAATTAGTATTTATATTCAGAACTGAGATTGCTACACCGTGGAGACTTAAATGATCAATTTTCAAATCATCAAAAACTATTTGGAGGTTCCTATTTATTTTCTCATGTTTTTACCATGATGATGTTTCATGTATTTTATTTTATGCATTTAATTGAATATTCAGTAAGTGTTATCGCAGCTAGAGACGAATAACTCTTTGCGAATGAACTTTAAAAATTGGGCAAAAAAACACTTTGACACTGTTCACACTGTATATTTACTTTTACGATATTTTTCTAGTTGTTCTTAAAGATGTATTTAAACAGTACATTTGAAACAATAATTTAACAGAAACTGTTTTTGTGTTCACTCTTTTTTACATTTTCGTCTTTATATTTGAATTTTGTTTTTTTACTTTGGCAGCATAGAAATAAGCACAATTTTTTCGTTTTTTCTCGATGATGGCATGTATTCCAAATAGAGAGTGAAGAGCTAGCAAAAAAAAATAATAGAGGAAAAACTAAAGTCATTTTAGCGCACTATAATGTCTGTGGATTCTTTGATATGTTAACAGCGCCGCTTGGTATTTATTTACATTATTTGTAGATACTTGCTTACTTATAGACATCTAGCGGACAATTACGTGAACAAATACAACACAGCAATACCATGGCTAATATATTTTGCAAAACTTGTATATAATATTATAAATGAAATAAATATCTTATTATTTACAAACTATTTCCTTGAATAATCTTTATTTTTAAAATATCACAAAGCTTTATCTTATAATAATAATTACAATCCGATAATTTTAACATTCGTTTGAATCTTAAAAAAATATAAATTGGAAACTATTCATGTTTGTGTTAAACTTTTATTGTTATCTCAGCTTCCAGTACGCTCAATATCATATTATGCGTGGCATACTTTTAAATCACATTCTTTTTCTTTAGAAATCCGATCATCAAGCACATGAGATAAAACGCTCAGAGAATCTTTGACAGCATGATATATAATATTTTTTATTTGAAGTTTATCTTCATGGTTTGAATGAGTATCAGAAAGGGCGCGAAACTCTTGTGTTAAATGAAAGCATTCGGACACATTTTCTGGCGAAACAAAATCCTCTGCAACTTTGATGCAGTTTAACAAATTTCGCACTTGATGAGGTGCGCCAGCTGGAATGAACACCGCATCACCAAGACATTGCGCAATTGGGTAACCTTCCACGCCATATTCCTTGTATAAACGTTCACGCAATTTGCTATCCAAATACCAGCTTTGATCATGAATAGCATCATGACTTGGCTCCAATCGTTCTCCACGTTCAATTGCAACTTTATTTAATAGGTCACGTATTTTTTTCGCATCTCGAGGTGCAAAAATGTGCCTGATCAAGAACAAAATAAATAGATAATCTTGTAAATAATCGGATAAATATGTTTTTATAAAATTAACTACCATAATGCCCCAGGGAGCTCATTCTTTTCTCTCACTCTTCTACGTTGTAAAATATCACATCCAGCTTCATCAATAGCACGATATGCTTCTTTAATTAGTTCATCGTTATCAGTTGTATTATCTTTTGGTATTCCAACATAAACCATTACATTGACTGCATCTGATATATCCAAATGCAAATTGGTAGTACCTAAATGGAATATTACAGGGGAAAAGAATAATTCGGAATTTTAGTATGTAATGGTTTTTAATGCATCATGTGGTGCATACCTCTAGTTGGATGCGATGCAGATCCATATGCATTGTATAGTTTTGGTCCAAGATCTGGCTTAACAAAGCATTCGGGCAATCGGCTTGCTAAATTGAATTTACCTTAGAACAAAAGAAAGAAGAAAAGTAGAATTAAATATTGTAAATAATTCAAATCAATCTTATTTCTGTCTAGAAATTTACCATTTCGTTTGGTATAATCACAAAGAGGTAAAGATTTCATTAAATCAGTAAATCTCGTTGGTAAGGTTTCTGCAAAATCTTCACCCGGCGGCCAATCCTTTAGTTTCAAAAGCATTGGCTCACCATTTTCATCTTTAATTCTTTTGTTAATACAATCAAAACCGTCCCAAAAACGTTTCATAGGTTGATTTGGCACAAGCGTTCCAGTCAAGACATTTACTAAGTCATTTGCATCCTCTCCAAAATCTCTAGAAAATGATTCTGGCCGCCATAAATTCATATTCAAGCATTCATTGACGTGTGAAACTATAACTGGCTGACCACGTTTCCATTGTTCTTGAAATATTTTCAAGTTATTTCTATCTACTGGATCAAGTAAACGCAATAATTTTCCTTCGCACAACCACATGTGTTTAATATTTGGATATAATTCTTGCGACAATGTCATAGTCATCACACGAATTGGTAAATAACGATTTCGACGTGGTTGGTTACCCACCAAATCTTCGCATTCTTCTTTCTTTTTATTTGTTTCTAAAGAAACAACAAATAGTAACGAAGATAAATCAGATTTAAGCATATATCGAAGGTTGATTTTGGGGTTGAAATCCACGTGTATTCCAAGGGCATGAAACGATAGAATATTGAAAAAAAATCACATTAATATTTTGAATGCGACAATAAATAAGCAAGGGTAAATTGATCGTTGTTTCCAATCACAAACACCAATCAATGTACATCGTTACCTGAAGGTTTGTTTAATGTATCAGCCATCATTTCAACGAACAATTGCTTGTGAGATTTTTTGGTCGGTTTTAAATATTGTTTTGCATCAAAATTTGTATCAATTGTTTTATCGCTGCATGAAGAGTTTGTCTTTTCATTTTTATTTTGACCAATAAGTAAACATCGCAAGGTTGAATGATTTTCCTCCATCGAACTATCATTACTCGAATCGTCTTCGACTTTTAGTTCAGCTAGTTCAGATGGGTCTTCTTTCTTCAATATAATTTTATGAAATGATGATCCAGTTGCTCTGACGTCATCATTTTCACTTTTAATATTCATTTCAGAATTTGAATAAGAACTGAAATCTAATTTTTCAGACTTATTTAGTTTAATGTCATTTAGGATTGATTGGATTAAATCTTTGGGGACATCATTTGGTAATTTTTCAGGTTCTTCAAGGCTCATCAAACAACAACAATTTTGCGGAATTCTCCATAAAGCGCGAACATGATGGATTTGACGAGCTAATACTTGCAACGAGTCTCCAGCAATAATTTGTGTTAACATCAAACGCTCCTGTGGAATAAGTCGATTATTAGATATAATTATACGAAAATTATTTAAGTAACCTTGATTTAATGAACATTTCTACAAATGAACTTATTTCATTACGAAATCACATTCGGCCAAAATTGGGAAATCTTCTACAATTGAGAAATATATTTTATTTTTAACAATAAGCATTTTCCGTTCTCAAATAAGACACCAAGTGCAATGTGCATGGCGTGTCTAAAATGTTTTGAAATACGCGGTTAGTTTAGAAAATGGGCGTGTCAAAAATTTTAATTTTTGGCCACACATACACATGGTGTCTAATATGAAAAAGTGAAATTAGATATCTCTCTTTTGGATGGGAATCTCAACTTTTTTTGCTACTATGTAAAATTTATTATTTTGGATTTTCAATCAATTTAAATCAATTTTCCATTTTGGCTTTAAAATTCAGAAATTAATTGCAAGTTCTAAGCTTTGTATAGTCACTTTCATTAAGATCTGTTACACCACAGTACTTAAAATTACGCAAATACCTAATTATATAAAGTATTAATTGCGGCACATATTTATGTCCAATATAATATATGGTCCAATTATATATGTAAAACATATTGCAGTGCATATGAATTACACAGAAAAATTTTGCATTAGATCTTATGAAATTAATTTCAAATGAATCATGATTTAAAAATGAATCGAAATATTTTTACATTATATATTGTATTCAACATTTTATAATAATTTGGAATTTTTTTTAGTTTTACCGCCTTAAATTCAAATTTTATTTGATCCTATTTGTCAGCTGTTAACTGTGAACTATCAAATTCGAATTAAGACGTTTGTTTTGTTTACATTACATCCAGCTCTACAATTAAAAAACAACGACAATGTCCAGGGACCAGGAAATTAGCCGTCGCATTGAAAAAGAAAAGAAATACAGATGTAATGTTTGTAGAAGAATTTAAAACATCCCAAGTATGCGGCAAATGTTTACAACCTTTTGAAGAAATTCATCGAGAAGGAAAAGTAGCGTTAAACAAGAATGCTAGTCGAAATAAATTGTGCGTCAATTGTAAAGGAAGTCATCGTGATATGGAAGCAGCAAAACTAGTCATCAGCAATAAAAATGCACGTGCATTAATTAAACAACGTCAACAAC
This sequence comes from Resseliella maxima, assembly GCA_029041755.1. Taxonomy (NCBI): domain Eukaryota; kingdom Metazoa; phylum Arthropoda; class Insecta; order Diptera; family Cecidomyiidae; genus Resseliella; species Resseliella maxima. Next base: position 108,437 of record JAQOWM010000278.1, on the reverse strand, counting down.
AAAACGAACGCCAAAAAAATCAATGCTCATTGTCGAAAGTTCGACTCTTCGACCAGAACTCATCGAATTTTCAAAACAAAAGCAAAAATATTTCATGGCATCGTGAAGGCAATGATGGAAAATTCATTTCTTTTCATAATTGTACATTTTGAATTCTTTTTGCAGAATTTTTTTCAATTCTTTTGTTTTTATAATTGTTCATTATTATTAAATTGTTTTTCGCATGCATGTGTATATTGAAAAATATCGAAATTGCTGAATCGCTGCGAAGACCACCACCAAAAGCAAAAAATAGCAATGAAACTACTCATAATGAAGATTCGAATGAGACAAACAGCACGAGAAAGCGGGAAATAGTCGAGTGCAATACAAATACAACAACAAAGAGACAAAGAGACAAAGAAAGCAATAACAACATCAAAGAATTAGTTGACATAAAAGAAATAACAGCAACATTTGTTGCAATGTTTGATTTCCAAATGGAAATGTAACACGAGTCCAAAATATAGTTATAATTGGACCATTAAGATATGTGCCGCAATTAATACTTTATAAAATTAAGTATTTGCGTAATTTTTTAAAGAACTGTAGTGTAACAGATCTTAATGAAAATGACTATACCTGATCATGAACAGCACGATTTGTACAAAAAAGCCACTGAAATTCATCAAATTCGCCTCTGTCCGAGTTTTCGTTATTCCAGATTTTGTTTTCGCCATATTTTCGGGCTTTGTAGCAATCAATACATACAACAAAACCACATTTGGTACATGCCCAATGATAGTTAAATAAACTTGTTTCACAGACATCGCACATTTCACGCACTCCTTGCACAACACGCTTCCATGCAATTAATTTATCTGCGGAATATATAAAAATATTTGCAAAAAAAATCTTATTTTCTTTTTCGTTGCAACAAAATATCAAATTTAATTTTGAATTCAAGATATGAACAAGGATAGCGCAAATAAAAAGGATACTTGGAAATTTAAAATTGAAATATATTTATTACTCACCACCTGACATATTTTCCAAAATAGCCATTTTTTCTTGATGAAATAGATCACAAAACTGATCGGCCACTTTTGCAAGTACAAATCGAGCTTGCATTAGATTCAAGTCTTTCGGTGGATTGTCAGCGTCAGGCATCCATAATTTAAGATCATCATCTTTTGAGTCTTTATGTGGATCACAGAATCCAGCAATTGTTAATTGACCCGTTTTTGTATACCTTTTTAAAAAATTGACATAAATAATAAGTCGTATTGTTATTAAAATAAAAATTCTATCCATACCGTAATTTTCGAAAGGCATAAAATCGACAAAATATATTCGACGTATTTTTCGATTTTTGAATTGAAGTCCAACGGCATTCGCGACATTTTCCCAACTTCGGAGCTACTTCAAAACAGGCACCATCTTGTAAAAAGGATTCACCTGTTTTCTTTAGCTGTGACAATGGTGGTTTCTTGAAAGATTCTTTAGTTCCAATAGATTTTTTCTTCTTTCTATGTGAAAGATCACAATTTTGACATAAAAAGCATATAGATAAATCATGAATTTAAACAAGTTTAATTCATAATATTAGAATTTCCACATACGCATTTTGACTTTCTACATTGTCCTTGAATGGGCGGCATCGCTTACGAACATTTTCATCTTCTTCCTTATGTTTATTACCCTCACTGGCGAGACCATTTACCGCATCAGTACTTTGAGATATTTCCGTGCTGTTGTCTGACATAATTTCCTTTTCACTTTTGCTACTTTCCTTATCACTATCTAAGTTTCCGCTATCTAAGTTTCTTTCGTGTCCTCGAAACTTTGAATTTTTAACAGCATTTGTTTAGCATTTATTTTTTTTTTCGATTTTATAAAAATATAACAGTTTATGAAAATACCTTCTGCTTTTCGGATAATTTGTCAATTTTTCGAAGCTTACTTTTTTTAGTGTTCCGTTTATATATAGGCTTTCGATAATGAAAAAAAAAAAAACAAATGAACATTTGAAAGGATTATATTAATTTTCTTATTATTGATGTCAATTTGCGCTCAAAACTATTTTATTTAATTTAAAACAATTTTGAAACCAAATACTTGTTTCCGGCTTTTGGATTCTTATTTCCGGTTTCGCTTAGGGCTTTGAAAATATTGAACATTTGAACGACTGGAAAAACAAATTAATATTAAAACATTGTTTAATACATAATCAAAGTATTCGATGAATCCATTTAAGATATATCAGACGAATAAAACCGGTTTTTCATAACCTTTCATTGTTTTCTTATCTTTACAATACAGTAATCAATACAGTAATTGCATAGAAAAGTAAATTTTGCGTAAAGTTGAACAAAAACTGCTTACGAAAGCCAGAGAGGATATTTTTTCATGAGCTTTATATAGATAAATGGTATGAATTTGAAAATTCCATTTTGTTACAATTGAAAGCAGTGTATATATTATAATACATTTTTTTGTTTATTGTTTTGGATTTTTTTACTAATTTATAAAAAACATTTCCCACAATACTTTTTCACCGTATTTTTTCTTTCGAAATATGTAGTATAAAAATAATTGATCAATTTATGTGCAATTACACGGACAGACTAAATTTGACAGTATTAAAATATTGTGAAAAAAAAATATATTATTTGACGCTGTAGGAGAGCGACATCTATAGCCAAAAATAAATAGAGTCTACATATAAACCTACCTGATCTGAACTAGAGCTATCACGTCTATCTGGAGACTTTATTTCGGGAGACGTTGTATCTGAAGTTATTCAACGTTTCATATCATATAACAGATCAGTTCAATAATTACAAATTACCTGTTTGTTCATTTGAAGACATTTTCCATGCATTTGTGGAATGGTTTAATGTGCAACTCGAATTATTTGTAAATGGAAAAGATGATTCAGTTATAATGTTTGCAATTGTTTCTGATGAAGATTCATAATCTTCTCCAGTATTATGTCGCTGAAGCCATGCTTTTTTCAAATGCCTGGGTGTAATTGTTGGACTGCAAACGTTTTTATGCTCAGCAGGTATATTGACTGAAGTTTTTAGTGCACTTCGCGGGATATTTGTACTCATTTCATGTTTATTATTTCTATTGCCATGAGACATCGCTCCTGAACACAATACCAAATCATTTTGATTACCATTTCTATTGTTCGATAGTTTATCACCACTTTCACTTTTAATTGTGGCATCTAATATTTCTGCTGTATCTGATCTCGCAGTCAATTGATTTTGATTATTTATATTAGTTTTATTAGATTTTATAATATCTGTTTCTCTTTTATCAAATGTAGTTTTTCGATTACGATCAGAAATTCCTAGATCCAGTGGCATCGATTGTGTAACAGTTGCATGTATCACATTCAAATTTGGTGTTGAAAGATTTTGATTTCCAGGTGAATGTAATTGAGATGAAAGCGGTGCTGATATAAGTACGGTCCGTGTAGCTGATATCTCATGTAAATTTTGTAAACCACGTTTTCGTACATAAGAATGAGCAGGTGGTGGTTCTATGTTTTTTTTTAATAATTGTATAAACGGTCAATGTAAAATAAAATGTCTTTTCATGTACCTGATTTTGCAGTTCTTATGTCCAAAATCGGATACACCTTACTATGATCGGCAGATAATCTATCCGGTCGACCATATATTTTCGTTGGAGCTGGTGACGAAACCTTTGGTTTTGATTGTGTATTTGATAAAATATCTAACTGAAAAAAAAGAAAAATTAATAAATCTTTAAATTTTCAATTTTCAATATAAACTTACAAGTCCAATTGGCTGCGATAATGTGATTTGAGCACTTGGATGTGACATCTGTTGCGAATATTGTTCGTGTGAACTGAAATAGAATAAATTTGCAGTTTTTCTTTTAAATATTTGGTATTCGAATGAAGATGAAAAACATTCAAGATATTTCCAAACTAAACTTCACAGGAGACGAATGAATGAAGGAAAAGTGTCAAAAACATGAACATTTTTATGTCCATACCTGGGGGGTAGACACGGTCCAAAGATTCATTTAGATTAACTCATATAAGAAAGATTCGTGATGCAAAGATTTACAGCGATTCATTGAGATTAACTTAGATTCATTACAATTTGACAGATCCATCATGTTAAGTTTATATTTGGTTTATTGCAAAATCACTGCGATTCATTCAAATACAAAGGGATTTATTTAGATTCATTCTTTTTCCTCATGTCTCCCCCCTTGGTTTCATACATAATACATACTATGTTTGTGTTTTTTTGGCTGTAATAGTTGGTATGGGAATTGCAGTCCTCTTGAAGTATAATACATCCTGCGATTGTGATGATATGTTTTGCTTTTGTATATAAGTATGAACCTAAAAAAAATAAATTGCTTGTTATTTTATGGTTACTTTCTATGAATTGTTTCTAGCGTACCTTTTCTGAGTGGGGATTAGAAACCTAGAGGATAACAACAAAAAAAAATTATAAATGTTCCGTAAACGTTGTAACTATTGTAAATATTTGTAATTTATAAATATATATCTGATTAGGATTAAGTCAATATTGTTTAAATTTGAGATTGGTAGTTGAGATCATACTGCATCCTGTGGGGAAAAACTCTTACTATAGAATAGTACTGTACGAAATGTATTGTCCGCGAGAACTACATACAAGAGAACAACACAAAAAGAATAAATTTATTAACATAAATACATTCGAATCGCATTTGTTCGATGTTGTTGTAATCTGATTTCATTGGTATATTTCTGAGCATACACGAAGTTTTTCAAATCATATTTTGGAATGCATTATTATCACGTTCCGGGATCATTCCAAACAATTGTTTTACGTTGATTATGAGGATGGAAGGCCATTTGCATTGGTTTTGATCTGATGATTTCCCTTTTCCAATGTGGATTATATACCTTTCCAATCCAATCATCAGGGTCGAGGAAAATTGTATTTTGGCAACAAGGAAACTGTAGAACATCAAACAGAATAAAAAGAAACATTTTTCATATTTTTTAATTAGGACAAAATGGATTTGAACAACTTACCCTATTTTTATCTATTTGCGATTATTTTTTATCTGCTATCCTTCGATGATGGGATTGTGTCGAATGTGTCGTGATGATATCGAAGATGCATTGATCTCATCTACCAAATCTCAATTTTAGGCAATACATATTTGGCAATCGCGACAATTTTCATTTTTATTTTTTCTTTCATAAATGTGCACTCATTTAAACAATTTTGCATTTCGAATTTTTAAATTCTCAAATCACTATTGCCAGATTATTGATAAGAATAAACATAATATTTACTAGACATTTTAAATATTTATGAAACCGAGCCTATCTCGGTAGTAAATAGATCATAAATATTAGAATATCGCGTAAATATTCCAAATAATCGAGGTAAATCTACTAGTTGAATTGGATTCATTTTTTGTCTGGTGTTATGCTTAACTATGACACCTACAGGCAGATGATTGGATGGCGGCGACATTACCAACTTATTGAGCTAAAAAAATGTTCGGAAAATTATATTAAGTTTATTTTATTCTTATCTAGTGAAGTATATTTACCTTGTGATCTTTTATATTTGAATAGTTATACGTAGTAAAAGATGATTGATTTGAGGATGATGGAGCATTAGTTATGACAGTTATCTTATTCGGTGTCATTTTGATTGTTTGTGAATTAATGTCGTGATGTAACTGTGTTGTAAGAAAATCTGTTTTCTGAGTGTGAGTATTTGATAAATAGAATAAAGGATAAATTGTTAATCAAATCCTGTTGAATCTGTATTTGATAATATTTCAAATTTACAATTTGTGATTGGTGGAACTGTTGATTTACCGGAATATTTTTTACTTCTTGTAAGTTCAGACAATTCGCTTTATATTTGTCGCCGATGATTTCATTTGATATTGCTTGTAAATGCGCTTTTCGATAAAATTGTAAATCTGACGGTTGTTGTGATGATGATGATGTTACTGTGTTTATTGCCCACGCAGCTTGATTTTGCTGAAATTTAAATTCATCAATGTAAATAAAGAGTATCATAAAACGTGATGGTAACAAAGTTACCATATAAATTTACATTGTTCATTTTTAACATTTTATCAATTTTTCCATTATCATGATAAAGGTATCATTGTATAGTTATGCTTAGAAGTTACATTTGCAAGTTTATTTGATCCTTGATTTTTCGCATTTTTGAATTTTTGAAATACCAAAAATACTAAAAAATCTGTCTATAAAATAAGAGTTTGTGTAGTTTGTCATGGTGATTAAAATAAAAATAAATTAAACCAAAACTATAGCCCCAACGAACATTTGGGTAACGATATTTAGTTAAATTCAGAGTTAGGATATGTAACGTTTTTACTCATTTCTGTGGATAAATTGATCGCATTCTCACCCATTTCTACCGTCTAAAATTTGTAATGGTGTACCACATTCAATTTTCACTGTTTATTAAAAATATTAAAAAAATATCATTGGATCCTAGTGAAACTGATAAGAACAAGAATCAAATTTTGTATGATGATTTCGTTCACATGTTTGTGAAAGATTTTAACTAATTGATATTTAATTAAAATATTATTATATTTCAAGATTAAAATAAGTATCTGAATTCAGTGTAAGTACCGAAAATTCCGATTCGAAACAGTAACATTCAAATAGGATTTTTGACATTTCAACACATAAATACATTCACGAATTTCTAACAAGGAATATGGAATCGTATGCAGTTCAAATCAACATCGTCACACAGTTTGTGATCAAATTCCCAATACAATGGAACGCCGCTTCGTTGAATATGATCATAATGTTGGTATTGTTAGCATTGTTGTTCGCCTGCTTCGAAAATTGTTTGTTTGTGATTTGTAAATGAATATGCATATTGACATCGCATCGATTTCTTGCTGAATCATAACGACAAAATCGGAAGTAGCTGTGATTTCAAAGAAGTAAGTTGATATCGTATCCATCATTTTGATTGTGTTTTATTTTTTTTGTTCAACATTTTCCCGTAATATTCATGATTGTTATCCATTATTTTGCTTTCCGTTTTGATTTAATTCACATATGCATAGATTGTTTTACTTGTAACATTTTTTTCATTGTTTTTTCCATGAATAGATTGGCGATAATCATTTCTTTGTGTTAAAATGAAAAAAGATGATACAAGTGCTAGTGAGCCAAGTGAAACAAGAAGATGAACCTGAAATAGGGAGCATTAAATTATTATTAAACTCAATTTTACGGCCCGAATATGCTGAGAGAGTGACGAACATTTTGTATTATCGTAGTTTGTTAATGACGCAAATAGCAGTACTCGCATCGCATTTGCTACTGTTTAAAGTGAATAGTGAGTTAGATGAAAACTATTTTGTTTCTCCAACACATTTAAATGGGGGAATTAAATTCCGAATTGGAAAAGTGAAGAGCAAAAAAAAAGGTCCTCAGTTTTCGAACCAAAAAATTCGAAACTGAAAGATGTCAAGGAAATCGGATTTTCGCTCGAAAAACCCTAGCAATTTTGAATACGATACATTGATTGATGTTATTAATTTGTGTGTTGTACACAGTTTTGTTTGGATGACATTCATTTAAAGTAGAAATGAGTGAAACTACGATCAATTTACCCTTTTAGCTTCCATTTGACAATTATTGTCGCACATATTCGAAAAACGAATGTAATTTTTTTTTCAATTTTCTTTTGTTTCATGCACTTCGATTACGCCCGGAATTCTCTCTATTGTGATCTTCGGTTAATTTTCCAAAATCAACCTTGGACATATGCCTGAATCTGACATATTTGCGTTATTAAATATTGCTTGGGTAGCCCATGTTGAACCAATCAAAACGAAATATTCACTTCCATATTGCGACAGCCAGAGAGAAAATATTGTGAGCTGCTAAAACCAAATGGTTTCATTTATCTGAACGCACAGTCATTTATGGCGGGGAAACATGAAAAAGTTATGTTTTACAACGACAATATTGGGAACATATCAATTATAAGGAAAAAAATATGGATCAGTTGAGATTTCTTTGATCATCGCATATATTCTCCAGCCCTTGCTTCTTCTAACACTTGTTTCTTCAAAATTTCGAAGAAATGCAAAAATATGGTTATGAATGGAATATTTTAAAAGATGTGGAATCGATCTCACCGTACACTTCATTTGCGTAATGCATTTAAATTAAGTCGAAAACTATCGTTGCACCATCTTAAAGTCGCGATGGTCATTATTCAGAAACTTTGAAATTATTTCAGAATATTGTTATTGTGTGTCGTCATTCGTCTGTTTTTCTGTATTTTATATGGAGAGAACAGCATAAGAGAAATGCCGTGTGTATGTATTGGTAATTAACACTTCTGTTTGTCCATGTGAATTGTGTGGCAAACAGAGTCGATAATCACCAATATATGCGTATTATAATATATCAATTTTGTAATGTTGTTCATTTCGCATGAAATACAGCTAGCACAAAAAATATTTGAGTGCGTATATATTCTTGATCAACGACTCTGCTTGGCATACAATTCATACGGCCAAGAAAATGCGTTCATTACCAATACATATGCACGACATTTCATTTATGCTGTTCTTCTCATATCAAATACAGAACAATAGACAAAATGACAACATACAACGACATTATTGTGAAATAGCTTCAAAGCTTCAATGTTTCGAAATAATTATCCTCGCGACTTTGGGATGGAGCCACGATATTACTCGGAACCCGAAAGCTCCAACTCGGACCCGCACTACTAGGTCGTGAGGAATTCTTTTGATGCTAATTCAAGGAATTATCAAGAAGATTGGAGCTGTTAGCTTATTGATAACAGGCACATTGAGTAATGTACACATTCAAGTTATTATTGAAACACATGTAGTTTTGCATTTAAAAATCGGTCAAAATTTAATAATTCACACAAAAGATGATACTTACGAAAATAAGAAAATTTAGAAATTTATAGATTGAAAAAAATACCATATCATGTTGATAAAAATTGTTAATTCATGTATCGCTATATTTTGTCAGAATAAATAGTGTGTGAGTTCTATTTAATGTAAGCAGTAAGAGAACGAAATTTTATAAATATCACCTTTTCTTTGGCACGACGGAGAGATTCCTCGAAATGTTTAGTAACGGCTAATTCCGCATTACATTGATCGTTTTGGCGTTCGCGTTCTCTTTCCCGTTCTCTTTCACGTTCTTGCTTCTCTTCGCTTTCCAATATTACTCGGTTTCTATCCATGCTTGGTTTACTATTCCATGCACAGTTCTAAAAAAAATGATACATACACTGATGACCCGCGCGGACTTAAATTTATTGTATAATATTTAATATTGTTCTATACAAAATGATTTCATTTTAAAAAAACCAATGAAACATATGAATATTTAAATGTATTACTATGCAAATACAGTAGTACACTCGAACGTGTAAAGTACTTTTGAAGAAGTACTTATCTAAACATACATGCATATTTTAAGCTATAATAGCTTAGCTGTCAACAATGTTAACCATTGAATAACAAAAAAGAAACAATAATTTCTTTAGCACAACAGTAATATAAATACTTCGCGATTTTGAGTTAGACATGTTCAGTTAACATTATTAGTTGATTTGTATTTAAATGACTTGACATCAAATATTTTTTGTGAATAATAAAACCCCTATTATTATTGTACAATCGTGTTTTGGTAGATAACAACAACAGTTTACAATCTGTGTTTAAACAATCGAAAACTGTTTGATTTTTTATTAAGAAATTGATTGCCAAAGATGTTTTTGGTTCATATTGGGCTCTATATTTAAAATTATAGTGAATAATCGTATCATCTTATGAGAATGAGTGTTCTATTCATTTGTTCTCACCTTCCGCTAAGCAATGAAGCTATAGATTTGATTGGATTTGATTTAACAAATATCTATCCAATGTTTTTTTCAGTCCTCAAAATCACAGTGAACAAATAAAAAGTGTTATTGGAATGACCGTATTGTTGCATTGTTTTTAGTTGGAGTTTAATAGTAGAATCGTAATTAATTTTTGCAACACCATGGAATTTAAACCAGTGATATAAGCTTTGACATTCTTGACAAATGTTCGGTTGCCTGTTTATTTAATTTTTAGGCATTCGATTATTTATCGGAAAATGAAAAGCAACAGTCAGCAATATTTTCGTATAAATAGTGGTGGCATAATTTGAATTCATATCAGTCGTTCAAAATGGTTGGAAGAAAACGAAAAGGTCGCGAGGCTACCAGGCAAAGAAAGAAAATCAAAATCACACAACGGCAAATGATAAAGAAAAGTGCCAAAAAAGGTTTCAAATACAATTTTGAACTGGAAGCAGATTTGGAAGTGTGAATGAAAGATGGTAAAGAAGTGCATGACGAATTGAAAACAAAATAATTCCGTGACCAAATCACACGTTGTTTTATCCTCGGCACACTCAACATCCACTATTTGTTCTATCATTATTTCTAACACCAGTAGCGATGAACAAATCGAACATTTTTTTAGTGCAATCGTGGATAAAAGTTATTTCATGGATTATTTCCGAGGTACCCAATTTATTGGGTAAAAAAACGAAGATATAACGACACGTGGATATGAGTTGAGCTTGAAAATCAACAGTCTTTGTCAGAAGCACGGTGTGCGAGCACCAAATATCAAAAAAATGGCGAACGTCTTTAATTATTTTTCACGGATGTTCTACACAAATTTCCAAAATAATATATGTGCACATGCTTTTTCGCGCATGAAAAAGTTTTTATCACATCAAAATGCTAATAAACAAGCCGTTTATGATACCATGAACTATCTGTTCTACTCAACATCGAAGAAAATACCGGATAAAAATCTACTGAAAAAGATCAAGAAAGAATTGAAACCGATCAAGTTTGGAGACGGAAAGGGCTACTTCTATGGCATGAAAAGTAAATGGTTCATCTTCGTCTCATTTTTCATGAATCTACAACGGTAAATAAAAGTGAAAATTGTAGTGTTTGTATGTTTCTTCTATGGTTTCTATTGTTCATTGATTTGTGAACACCAACACAATGTACATTGATTTAGTTGATAATGAATGCTTTTTTTATTTAAAGGTACATTCGCAATCCCGAACGAAAAATAAAAGCGGCGCACCATATCTTCGATAAACAGGCGTTTTTCATTATGTTTATTAACATTGGTTGCACACACAAAGCATTTTTGAGAAAAAATGGCAATCAGCCTATGGAGAGCGTGTTTCAAGTGATGGTTGTGCCCCCATTGAATTCGACCGCATTATCGAAACAGATGGTATCGCAATGTCATTTTTAATGACTCGCACCAAATCTATTTTCCAGAAAACTAAAGAAGAATGACAGAGCTCGAAGCAAAAGTGAAAAACGCCGAGTAGATTTATGGCTACGTTTGATAGTTAGTGGTATATGCCATAATCCGGATGGATCGGAAATGTTAATTCGAATAACGCCAGGCGGAGACAAAAACCTCACTGTACTCCAAAGTCGTAAGAAACTGCGAAAAAAATTAACGAAACACAATAAAGATGAAATGCAAGTACACCGCAAATCGTTCGATGAAGAGTCTGGCCTACGCTCAGAAGATTATCTCAATTACGTCGATCCCATTTTACGGTATTTTGAGCAGAAATTCAAGACATACACCCAGAACGAATACGCTCTCCAGGATTTGCTGCAATTTATCGATACGGAGAGAGGGTTAGATGTGTGGGAAACAAAACTTATCAATGGCAAGCAGACCTCAATTTTTGTACCAACATCGCAGCAAATTGTACAGGTGACCATCGCAGCAAATTCGAAGTGCAAAGGCTACATACGAACAAAAATACGTGATCACTTCGAAAAGCTAAAACAACGCCGGAATTGCACAGTCGTCGAAGTGAATGAATTTCGAAAAACAATGCTGTGCTCGTTGTGTTTTAATCCACTGCAAAAGCCAACAAAGCGAGGGATTGTCAACGAGAAGTACCGGTATTATGTTTGCAGTGGTTGTACGCCGATACCTGAGTGTACCAAAATAAAAGGCAAGGTGCATTCGATTAAAAACAACAAGCTTTTACGGCAACAACGAAGATATAAGCCCCGCCATGGCCCACATAAAACTTCAAAATTTCATGCTTATGAACGGAATTTGCAATGTGACTATTATGGGTAAACTATCACATGGAACCGTGATACCAATACCGGTCGCAATATTCTTTATAAAGGTAATTGTTTCGTGAAATTTCATCTTGTATTCTTCGTGATGAACAACGATCAATGAACAATGTTTGCATCTATTATTTGATTTCTTTATTACATACAGGACGGTGTGCTGTGATGAATGTGCCGCTACATATCAATTACCAAAGACCAACAGAGACAGATGGAAAAAAGAAACAGAATGCGAAGGAGAAAGGTAATGGAAAAGAATGAAATGCAGGAGCAACAGCAACACCAACACAAGTAAGTTATATTTGATACAAATTTGCATGATATTATATTGGAGTATTTGAGGTTATGATTTGAAATATTTAACAAATGACATTGCTACAATTTTTTTGTTTTAGACACAACAAAAATCAAAACGAACACTGTGTTTAACACTGAATGTTGCATCCAAACCATGAATCTTAATGATCATGGTTATCGGAAGTCTACTTAGAGCCTCGATAGCGGTGCATGGGAATTGCCGTGGTCCTATTATAGCTACTATTGTGAGTATAGAATACATAGAATCTCAATAGATTAACATATAATCCTTCCGGATTTTTTCTATCGAAAAATCCCTAATTATTGACTTCTAATACTTTTCGTTTTACAGAGTAATAACGTTAAATGAATTCCATATAATTACTGCAGACAGAGTTGAAACTTTATCATCAAATAAATTAATCCCAAATTGTTATTCTAAATGCTTAATGTTCATTGTTTAATATTTAATGTAATTAGAATCTTATTTTTAAATATAACGATGACAATTTAATTTATTTAAGTTTGAGTATTTTATGTGTACAGTCAAGTAATCATAAATTAAAGCTTTTTTTGTTAGATTTACTTTTTTATTTCGAATTTGTTATACGATAGAATTTTTTATACTAAAATTTGTATACTATGAATTTTAGACATCGATAGAATTGAAGAAAACAATATCCACATTAAACAAATTACTAAATTCCATTGTTTCAAAAATAAATATTGATTAATTGTACAATAAATTTAGAAAATAAATTGAATTGAATTACATTGCCTCCAGTACGAAATTATATATTTTTTTGCAACTGTTGCTGTTTATAGATAGTTATTTGACATTTATTTCAATAGGAGATCTATATTATATTAAAAAAATCTATATCTTCATCTTCATCTCCATTTCTATCTCTAACTCTATCTGTATATTAAGCTGTTTCTTATGGAATATAATTTTCTAAAGAAAGGTTATGTTGAGAAATGGGAATAAATAATGTAAAGTGGCGCCTCACATATTAATTTTCCACGCAATATTTTTCCCGGATTTAATCAAAATATTGGGAGCTATAAACCATGAAATCTTTTATTTATATTCGGCTTGAGAAATATCAATTATTTTGCATCGTTTTGCAATTATTATGCAGATATAGTATACTTGAGTGTACAATCTGAAGTTGTTAAACAGGTTTTTCTAGGGCAAAGAAAAGAATTACACATTCGTAAGAGTTATATGTATTATACGTTCGATCACTCTAGACTCTAATATTCAATCCAATGCTTTTGTACACAATACATGCAAAGTTATGTTATTATATTGATTTCTCATAGCATTTATCGTTGTGTTTATGTTTGTATGCGATGTTCAGCAGGATTCAATTCCTCATATATTTACAAAAAGAGCTTGAACACGAATGAGGGAAAATCGGATTCAAATAAAAAACAAATGTGAAATTTCCATTACTTTAGATACAGAATTTGCGCTTGTATGGAATTTCAACGAACACCATCCAAATTAGATGATCTAAATGTTTGGATTACGCAATAGCTCAAAGACGCTTCAATAGACATGTGCAAAAATTTACATTGCATTAATCAGACCTTTTCAATTCTGTATAATAATTTATTCGCTGTCAAATTTTACTACAAATCGGTTCTGTTGTTCCAGTAAAAATCAAAAGCAACAACAGAGTATATCACAATGTTATTACTATTGATATTGTCAAACCGTTCAAAAATATTGTTCGAATTAAACAATTATTGTGGTTTTTAAAAAAATTTAATAAATATGTGTTGATTCTCAAACAACGAAAGTCTTAATTAAAACATGTTATGTCAAAACATTATGAATATTTTTAAATAGCATAACTTTCAAATCACAAACTATTCTCATATACATTTCTAGATTTGCAACATTTAACGGAAATCATAAAACATAACATTAGTGAAAGCCACATCAGTATTTTTAAAGTTATTATTTTAGTAAGAATTAACACAATTTTTGTACATACGTATGTCAATCACGTATGTATTATCACGTGACATTGACGTATCAACATATATCATTTAACCATTTCCTATATTAACAGTAACATACAATTCTAAACGAAATAATATATTGTGAGCAACCTTATAATGATAGTCAAAAAATTTGTATAAGATGGACAAATATTATCTCACATGTTTTCGTTTCGTTATCAACATAATTTTACACAACATGTATCATACCGGTTATAACCTTTATAAAGTTTCTTTTTAATGAAGATTTGTATAAAATAATCTTATATGTAATGGTATGACTCATGAGGAGATATTTCAGTAACATTATCGTTTATATATAAAACTACGCACATCACATACTATATGTCGCGCGCGTTGTTTATATGAGATGAGTAATGAGCAACTTTAATTCAAAGATTTTCTGTTTACTACTTTTTTTGGTTGTAAATTTTGTAATATGGACATTGATATTTTTCCATTTCAACTCCTCTAATTTTTTTCTATAAACAATTACAATCTGTCATTTTTTACAAAAAATACCACTGATAACACATACATTTAGTTCAAAATTGGGAAATGTTGACGAACATTTATTCGCTTGAATTCAAAACATTTTCAAAACTTTTGGTTTAGTTTTATCATTATCATTCAACACCACTACAAAATTTGTTTAAGAAAACATAAACATTAGACTCGATAGTAGTTTAAATCTAAAAATAATACAATTATAATCGTTTTGGTCAACTTTTTCTACCTAGTTTACTTTGGTTTATAATAAAAATGTATTGACGCAACAGCAGACTGTACACATTAAATTCTCGCAAACAACTGAAAGCCGACTTACGTTGTATTCAACAACACACATGCTTTAATGAATAAATACAGAGACAAGTCTGACGAAGAATAGTGCCGATACTTTTGCTACGACAAAGCGTCGATGCTATATGGATGAAAAAGATAAACAAACGTTTTGAAAATGTAAATGACGAAGAGAGAAAATGAATTGAATGCAACACTGCACTGAGATATGTTATAGTTATAAGTGTGGTATTTTGTTCGTCATTGTATCGAATTAAATCGTGCGTATTGAGAGTTTTATGTCCATTATAGGTGTATCAAAAATAAATATTTGAACTTATAACAGCAACACTTTGTCTTGAATAGTTCACTTGAGAATATGTCAATCATCTGGGAGGAAGTGATTACAATGATCTCTAAATACGTACAAATAAATTAAGAATGAATTTTTTTCAAAATAAAAAACTCATAATAATGACATGATATATTTAATTAAATAATTCTTCAAAATTTCCGGCAATTTGAGTATCACAATACATAGTGTGAGACATTTTATTAAACTGTATCCCAAAATTATTCATGAAAAACAATGGAATATTCTACGAATTTGTGAATACTAGTGCTCACTAGTAAAAGGCAATGTAGTGACTAACTCGAACTTCTCTGAATCTCAAAGAATAATTCACACTAATTTACCTCTAAACCAATGTGACATTCGTTGTATGTTTTAACATGAGAAGAGCTTTGATTTCAAGACTTTGACGCCACCTATAAGATTTATCAATGTGCACTGACTATACCATAGGAAATGGCAAGAAGATACGATTTGTCGTTTGCATTCCGTAATGGTGTATGTGCAATTCAGTGTATATGTGATAGAGATCGCTTGCCAAGTAATTGCCATTCAATTTATGCCGTAATATACTTGCTTGCGGCATTCAGTGCACGACACATTTGCTTTGGTATGAAAACGTTATATGTATACAATATATAATCGTGCATGAAAGCACCAACATGAAAGTCTACTGCGCGTACTTTCACAATATTGTTTGATATTTATTCAATTTCACACCGTACTCGTACAGATGGCGTAAGAGGCAATACTCATCTTTACTAATGCGACATCGTCTAAACAACAATTTTGTTCTATCTATAATTAGAATGAATCCTGAGAAACAATTTGGGGATAAAAATCTTTACGTCGACAAACCATCGGACACTCGCATTGCGTTTCGAGTTGACTATCGAATACGTATCAAAATTCGTTCGAATGCGTTCATTAACGCAGGAATGGTTCTCGGGAATGTAACGGATATTACTATTATATTTTTTATTTACGATAATATTATGAAAATCTTGAACAACTTTAATTTTTAAACTTGAAAGCTGACATTCTTGTTGATCTTATTCCTAGAATTTGTGGATTGTCACATTTATAGAATCACATAGCAATGAAAAAATTTTAGATGTTAATAATTAAGCATTTTTCGATAAAACAAATCCGAACGGATTAAATGTAAATCCATTGGAATTTTATGTACTTTGTATTTACAATAATTAGCTATAATAGGACCACGGCTTTCCCATGCACCGCTATTGAAACCCTAAGTAAAGTCCCCATAACTATGATCATTAAGATTCATGGTTTGGATGCAACATCCAGTGTTGAACATAATGTTCGTTTTGATTGTTGTTGAGTCTGAACAAAAAATTGCAACAATGTCAATTGTCAAATATTTCAAATCATAACCTCAAATACTCCAATATAATATCATGAAAATTTGTATCAAATATAACTTACTTTTGTTGGTGTTGCTCAAAGCAATGCAACCGAACTGCCAAACTGCAAATTATCGATTACGCGGCTTTCATTTCACTACGATACATGCTATAAGTACACATAAGTACATACATTCCGTATTTTCATTAAACCTTTTTTTATATTTTTTAAAAATATATGCAGTACATTAATAGCTAAAAACTTATTTATTCGAACATAATTTCGGTTTTAACTTCTTGAAAAAAAAAAGAATGAAAATAAATGTATTTTCTTTTAAATATTCACTAACACGTTTCAAGTTGTTTATTGACAAAGTGAGGTTAGGTATCTTCTGATTTCATTTGTATTTCATAACATTTTCTGTAGTTTTTAATTTTAATAGCGATGACATAATCCAATATTCATTTTATTTTCCCAATTTGGAAACAATTGATCAGAAATTGTTAGAAACTTTTGATTTAATCCGTCGATTATTGGCAAATAATTTTTGGTTTGTGTTTCAGGAGCCGAACTCATATTCAGACATAAATACATATCTATTGAGCAATGTAGACAAATGTTTGAATTCACGGTACTAGACTTTAACGATTCTTTAGATTTGGCTCCTGAGACACAATAAGATAATACCACCGAAATTTACTTTTAAAAAAGAATTTGATCATCACGATATGAAACAATTTGTGCGCGCCTACCATAGCAAGATGTGCATTCAGTAGAACATAAATGTGCGTTCGGATATACGACATATACCGTCACTATAGGATGTGTTCAACACACAAACAATTGTCAAATACATAACAATACACAATATGTTAATCACATAGCGCAGAGGTAAAACGAAAATAGCTGTGTTTCAGAGCCAAACATCTCAAACACTTTTCATGATATTGTTTTTTGAATTAAATTGAAATATAATAAATATTTTTCAACAACAAAGATGTGTTGTAATATCTGTTTATGTTGCTTGTGTAATACAAATTATTATATCACAATGCGAAAATATGTTGTTATTGGATGTACAACTTAAAAACTGGCTTTTTTTAATCAAAGTATGCATTTATTTGAATATCAAAATGAATTATTACATTATTCAAAGTATTGTCCATCGTTAGCTACTACTTTTTCCCATCTTTCTGGTAATTTATGGATTCTCCGCCAAAAGAACTGTTCGTCTTTTAATGCTAGAAATGAATCAAGCCAATTTTTGATACCTTGGGATGAAGTGAAGCCTATTCCGGTAAGAGCATTTTGCATCGATCGAAACAATTGGTAGTCAGAAGGAGCAAGGTCTGGGCTATAAGGCGGGTGAGGCATATTTTTCCATCTGACATTTTCTACATAGTTTTTGGGCCCTTGAGCACGATGTGACCGAGCGTTGTCATCAATGTCTCATGTCTGGTCTCCCATTCTGGCCATTTTTGCTTGATAGCTGCGTTCAATTTGATGAGCTGTTGTCGGTAGCGTTCCCCATTAATAGTTTCATTCTTTGGTTTTAGCAGCTCGTAATACAGTACACCCTTCTGATCCCACCAAATACAAAGCATTACCTTGGCAGCGTGAATATTTTGCTTTGGCGTCGATGATTGGCCACGCTTGCAATACGATTTTTTTCGCTTTGGATTGTCGTAGTAGATCCACTTTTCATCACCAGTGACAATCCGATGCAGAAATGATTCCTTTTTGTAGCGAGCAAGCAGCATTTCCGACATGCGAAATCGTCTTTCAACGTCTCTCGTCTTCAATTCGTGTGGCACCCAATGTCCTTGCTTTTGAATGAATCCTAATGCTTTTAATCGTTTTGAAATGGCTTGTTGTGTTACATTTGAAAGGTTCAGAGGAAAAATGTCATACTACTTTATGGAATTACTTTATGGAATTTTCGTAGTCTATTTTAAATACTAATTATTTACATGTGTCATTCTCAGCCCCGTTGAATTCGCCATCGCTAGCTAATCCGAAATCTTCGTTGTTTTCGTTTTGAATGTACTTCAAATTTTTGTAAAATTCATGATACTTTAGGTATGAATTCCAAAAGTACCATCAGGTCTAAATATTTTTTTTTATCGATCATTTTTTCTTCAGCATTTGGTAGGATCGAGTCTGCGAACATCTCTTTTGTTACACCGGCTTTATGTAAATTTACTTCGCAACATTGCGTTGGGTTATCTTTTTCTACCAAAAACAGCATAAATGGCTCATCTCTTTTATTTACAATGGTATCTATGTTCAACCAATTTATTTTTGTATTCGTTACTGTTTTTTTTTCTGTTTACTATTAGTTTGATAATAGTATTTGATGAAATGAAATCACTTTGAGCCATTTTTATTACTTCAAATTTTGGCTCCTTCTTTTTTGAAAATTGTGCAATATTGAACCAATGTTTCGGTACATAAACTTCAGTTGTAACTTTTCTTTGTTTCTCAATTATAGCGAAGCATCGGTCGCAGCTATTATAGCTATGACCGGAAATAAAGTAATTTTGTGTTATGATATCAGTATTATCTAGAAGACAAAGTGCTTTTTTCAATGATAATGTTATTTTTATGTTTCTATTTTGACCACCACAGGAATCACTATACAGATACACTTTTTTTGTATTAACACTATCGTACGTCTGCAAATGTTTAATTACACAAGATCCCATTTCATCTGCGCCACGTGATGCCATATTTTCAGACCACATGTACATGTATCCTTTTCCAGTCACTTCATCATGTATGCAAAGATTGAAAGTCCATAACTGCCTCTTATAGTATGCGACTGAAGTAGTTAATGATGGTGTTTCTAATGTTTTCTGGAGGTCAAATGTGTAACATTTTATTTGACCATTACTTTCTTTCGCTTCTTTAATATCAGATTCATAATTTGCCTTTTTTCTTGCAACAGAATCGTGGTGATTTTTTAGCATTTCCTCAAATTTATTCTGATCTTCAAATGATAATTTCTCATTTTGTAGGTGTGCTTTTATTCGGTCACATGTTTTGCAAGTATCTGTTTTAGGTCGCTTGAAATGCAAATTGAACTCTGTATTGAAAATGTCTCCGAACATACTTTCTTTTAAACATCTGCGATTTTCAAAATAACACACTATCTCATATTTTCTGAAAACGAACTATGCATCCTCTCAAAAATAATGTTTTACTGGTCCAGCTATTCAAATCATAAAATAGTTTGAATATTTCATATTGTCTTTGAACATCAATATTTTCCGAACATTTTCTGTTACAATTACACCGTTTGCACTTTGAAAGTTTCTGCTACACACACATAAATTGGTGAGTATTACATACTTATACCATTTCTGAGTGTTCCGAGTATTTATGCATACATGGAATAAAGTATGATGATTTTACTCACCAATTTATGTGTGTGTGGAATAACTTTTCCAGACCGACTAAAATGTACATAGCCTTTTTGAACTTTGTGCTCATCCAAAAAATTTTTATGAATAGTTGGCTTTCTAATTCTTTTTTTTGATTTCGGAACCAAATTTTCGTTACTCTTTTTTTAACAAAAAAAATTATTCAGTACTAAATTCGTGAAAAAGCGTGTCTTGTTTGTATCTTTTGATACTGTTGTTTGGACTCAAGACTAATGATTGGTATAATTGAGAAAGAATTCATCAAAGAATACTGTGTACATTGTGGCACCAATGAAAACTTATTTGCCACAAACATTTGTTCTATATATTTGTATTCAACATTGCTTTGTTGCTAAATTCACTAATTCCACATGTGACATTTAAGTGGAATACTAGCTGCTTGGAACATGTTGCAACTTACATTGTTTTAAACCGAAAAAAATGTATGTATTTATTCTTATGTGTCTCTTTTGAGACTATTTGTTCCAAATCAGTGTTCAACGCATCTTCGGCCCAATGAGTTTCAATTTATATGTAACAATGTTTGTGCTTCGGTTCAGATGTGAAATAATGAATTTGTTCCAAATAGGTGTTTTGACGCATCTTCGGCACTTGTCACATAATTCTCGAATACCTTGCATATATTGGGTGTATGCAAGAATTTTAAAGAATGACAACCAGATGGCGTAACTTATACTGTGACGCATCTAACCATACTGTAACCACCTTCGTATTGAAGTGTCGTCAATTTGCTTTACTATTCAGTATGTGTCATTTTGTCGAAGTGAGAACAACATATTTTTTTTGTGCTCAAAAAATGTCAACTTTTGTTCCTACAAAACGAAATTTGTGAGAATCATTAGTTTTTTGTTTTCATTTGAAGAAAAGTGCAGCAGATTCCGAGCAGTTGTTATGATTTTCCCAAAAAAAAATCTTTTCTGACCGCGATAAATTTTATAATTAAATTTCCGGTCACTTTATCTATGCTCTCATTTGGTTCTCGTGTCGCTCAGAACAAATCGTTAACTTGACGATCCCCTTGATAGTGGATAAAAATAATTTTGTTACCGAATATCCGATTACACGGGTCCGTTTTATTCGCTTCGAGTAATTCACCTTAGTTCATGATTAGGGTGATTCAAAATCGCCACTAGTAAGAAATCCCATTACTCGGGTCCGTTAGTTCGCATCGAGTAAATCAAGATTTTTAATAATTTACGTTAAAATCGACACAAATCAATCACAAATGTCAATAAATTCGTTTTAAACCAACGCAACAATGCAACTTTTTTCCCGGAACAATAAATTAACGCTTTTTGTTTTATATTCAAAATAAATTCACGTTTAATGTAATCATAGTTAGCGTTTTACAATTTTCATTACATTCGGTTTATTATAACTCACGTCTGATCCGCTTCACCGCCCAAAAAGAAGAGAGCGTGCACACACCACGTTTTTCTATTCTTTGCTTGCAATTTACATTTTCTAGCAAGAATAAATTTTACGCGTGACGCCATCTATTTTTTTATAGTTATAACTAAAACTAAATTAGACAAGATTTCCTTATGGTCTACACACATTTGACATCTAAATACAATCCAATTCTTTTTGTGATAGTGAAACCAGAACACAGTGTTTGGACCTTTTCAAGCGGAATAAATTGGATTTTTTGCGCCGATATGTGACCATGGATGCAACCTGGATACATCATTTCACACCAGAGTCAAATCGGTAGTCTGCTGAATGGACTGCAGCCGGTGAAAGCTGTCCGAAGCGCCCAAAAGCCCAGCAGTCGACTGGCAAGGTTATGGCCTCAGTTTTTTGGAATGCTCATGGTATTTTGTTCATCGACTATCTTCAGAAGGGTAAAACAATCAATAGCGACTACTACATAGCGCTTTTGGATCGATTGAATGAAAAAATCAAAGAGAAACGCCCTCACATGGCAAAGAAAAAACCACTGTTTCATCAAGACAATGCACCGGTCCACAAGTCAATGAAAACAATGGTCAAATTCAACGAATTACGATTTGAATTGCTCCCACACCCTCCATATTCGCCTGATCTGGCCCCCAGTGACTACTGGCTTTTTGCAGATCTCAAAAAGATGCTCCAGGGAAAGAGATTTCGATCTAATGAGGAAGTAATTACCGCAACTGAAGCCCATTTTGAGGACAAAGATTCATCATTTTATAAAAAAGGTATTAAGAGGTTATAGAAGCGTTGAACTGACTGTATGACCTTAGATGGAAATTATGTTGATGAATAAAATGGAATTTTTCAAAAAAAATGTGTTTTTCTTAGTTAGGCCGGAAAATTTTTGAGCGAAGTGTTATTATTTATTTATTTATTACGAAACCTAAATTTATGTCAATATATGTTCACTAGCAAGCTAGTAAAGATGCTGGTCAAAGACCCAATGCGACATAAATTCCGCCCATGGTACGACTTTAGCAAAGAGAATAC
Organism: Resseliella maxima; assembly: GCA_029041755.1. Taxonomy (NCBI): domain Eukaryota; kingdom Metazoa; phylum Arthropoda; class Insecta; order Diptera; family Cecidomyiidae; genus Resseliella; species Resseliella maxima. Next base: position 85,527 of record JAQOWM010000278.1, on the reverse strand, counting down.
AATCAGGGGTGGGATGGTATTAAAGTGAAGCTTCAATACCAAGATTGGGTCCGGAACAGAGCTGGAATTTTCACTCAGTTGGTGCGAGCACAAATACAACATCGCACTCACATCTAGTGTGCGACGCACAAAATGCTTATGTTTTTCGGGTGCACGCACACGCCGCTATGATTAATGACAAATTTGTAGATTTGCAAATAAATGTAGATTTTTTGTTTGAGTCAAAAAACATACAGGCGTGTGCGCGCACCCGAAAAACATGAGAATATTGTGCGCCGCACACTAGATGTGAGTGCGATGTTGTATTTGTGCTCGCACCAACTGAGTGAAAATTCCAGCTCTGGTCCGGAAAGCCATGGTAAAACCGGCCTGCCTCTGAAAAGTCAGGGAAAATACAATAATAATTTCACTTAAAATTAAATTACGTTAACAATTATAAATAAAGAATAACAATAACAAAATAAAGTGTAAAGAAGTGTTTTTCACCGAATCATCGAGCGAATTCTCAGAGCTGCAACAAGGGGCTTAAGCATAACACATGGTTATGTAGTTCAGCAGTAATGATGCAAGCTGCGCAACAACAAACGGAAAATCAGTCAACGACATTCAATTAGCTGGTCCTAATCTGCAAACAAAGTTGACAGATATTATAATACGTTTCCGTTTCCATAAGTTTGTGGAAATCGAAAGTGACATGGGATGAGCCCCTAGATAAAGAAACGTCACAAGCATGGTTGACATTTTATACAAATTTAAGTGCGATAAATAGAATAGAAGTACCCAGATGGATTCAAACAACAAAAGGAAGAGAGAATAGTCTCTACGGGTTCTGTGATGCATCCGAGATCGGATATTCTGCAGCAATTTATGTGCGATGTACGAGTAGCAACTCAATTTGGGGCAATTTATTAGCAGCCAAAACAAAGGTGGCACCAGTTAAAACGGTGAGCATTCCTCGATTAGAGTTATGTGGGGCGAATTTGCTAGCGAAATTGATGAGAAACGTGCGAAAGAAATGGAATTTGGAATATGTTCCATATCAGTGTTATTCAGATTCAAAGATTACTCACGCGTCACACAGAGGAAAAATATACAAACACTAATACAGAAGCTATATAAAAATAGTTACGAAGCGATTTCTGTATAATTTTTGGCGGAATTATATAGAATGTGTATTGTACACAATAAATGCGACAATATCGCTCATTCTCTCTCACACAACATTCATCAATCGCATTGCACTACTACTCCAAATGACCAATACATATTGATATGCGATTGATTTGGAACCATTTGTCATCTTAACTGCTTGTGCGTTGCAACTGTTCACTGTTGTGTGAGAGAGAATGAATGATATTGTCGCTCATTGTACACATTCTATATAATGCCGCAAGAAATTATACGGAAATCGCTACGCAACGATTTTTATATAGCTTCTGTAAGTGTGTTTGTCTATTTTTTTTTTGTGTGGTGGATAGCAAGTTGTCCATCTACACTAAAGACATACGTTGCAAAAATATTGAATATTAATGAAACATATAAGAAAATTTTTAATTCTAACTAAAATAAAAAACACATTAGTAGTGACAGTGAGCCGAATCAGCAAATAAAATATTCTTCTTTAATATTTTTCCATAAAACAAAACACACGAATTACCTAATAATCCGTATTGTGGCGAATTTACCGGTTAGTTTATATTTCGATAACAAACGAGAATACTGAATCAAATTTTTGCAAAAATGAGTTATAAATTCCAAAAAATGTACACTCATTGGTTTTGAAAAAAAATTCCGTCTGTTTAAAAAAAAAAAAATTAATGAAAATTAAGAAAAAACGCTAGATGGCGTTGAGCGTGACAGTCGTGGTTTTCGTTTCGCTCCAATAACAAAATATTTAAATTTGTAAATTTTTCAATTTTATTCTTCTAAAAATTTTTATTTTTGTATATTTAAATTAATCGGCGATTATTTCATCACAATTATGTGAAGTTTACACGAAAAAGTTTAAATTTCGGTGTTATTTTCATATTTTCATATTTTCATATTTTTTTTATTTCCTCGGTACACTGTGATGATATTGTTTGTGAACAACAAGTGTCATGCCAAAGCATAAACACCGGCTTCACATGTTTTGTTTTATTTTTAGTTCAATTTGTGATTATTTGGGGCAAAGCAGCAGGAGTGGATGAGATTAGGAACGAATATTTAATTTGCAGTGGTTCAGTAGGGATTCGATGGTTGCATCGGTTGTTCAATCTAGCGTGGGATTCATCAGTTGTGCCAAAAGAATGAGATTGTAACAACTACCGTGGAATTTCTTTATTGAGCGTTGTCGGAAAAGTATATAGTGCAATTTTAGAAAAACGTACGAGAGCTATTGTCGAATCGCTCTTGGATGAAAACCAATCGGGCTTCAGACCGATGCACGGATGTCAAGATCAAATTTTTTGCATGAGACAACTAATAGAGAAGTTCCATGAGAGAAACAAGGATATGTATGTATGTTTTGTTGATTTGCAAAAAGCGTATGAGTGCATACCTAGAGATAAGCTCTGGTCGGTGTTGGGTGAATATGGTGTGAATGGTTCCCTGCTGAGTGCAATTAAGAGCTTGTATAGATATTGTGAAGCGGCTGTGAGAGACTCTCTCACTGAGAGTGGATGGGGAATTGAGTGATTGGTTTGAAGTGCGAAATAGTATTCGACAGGGCTGTACTATTTCACCGCTTTTATTCATCATTTATATGGACAAATTGATTAAGTCAGCCAAGCTGAGGGGTAACGTAGTTTTGGGGGGAAACATTATCTCCGCTCTTGCATATGCGGATGACCTAGTATTGTTTGGGGGCTCAGAACAAGAGCTACAAAACAGCATTAGCGATTTAGAAGCGGCTTGTACGAACTTTGGAATGACCATTAGCAGCTCAAAGACACAGGTTATGCATATAGCGAAAAATAGGAAACAAGTAAATTGTATGTTCAATGGAGGTGTGCTTGAGCAGGTGTCGCAATTCAAATATCTAGGATGCATCTTTTCGGAAGATGGCAAACTGGATAAGGAGTTCGAACATCGCAGAGTGAATGGTAATAAAGTAGTTGCACAGCTTAGGTCACATGTTTTCAATAAACGAGAGTTGAGTAAGGAGACGAAGTTGATTCATGGGTCAATCTTCAGACCAACTATCACGTATGGGAGCGAGAGCTGGGTCGATTGAAATAATTTAATTCATGGTTTGGAAGTGGTTGATATGAAAGTTTTGCGTATGATTGCGGGTGTGTCGCGTAGGGACCAATGGGATAATAGAATTAGGAATGAAAGAATACGTGAAGATTTGAATGTGAATTCGGTTGATGAGATAGCTAGAATGTCAAGATTGAGATGGTTTGGTCATGTACAGCGTATGAATGATTATCGTTTACCAAAGTTAATTTTGAATGCTGAAGTGAATGCACCGAGAGGTAGAGGTAGACCGCGAAGACGATATTTGGATTCGGTTAAGAACGACTTGAATGAAAGAGGGTATGATTGGAATAGGGAAACTGAAGACCTGGCTCTCGATAGGGTACGTTGGAGGAGAATTGTTACTGGCCGACCCTTACAAAACAGACCAGACGCTGAAAGGCATTAATGATCTTTAAATGATTGTTGTTGTTGTTGTTCTAAGGTATTTTCCGATTTCACACATTTCGAAAATTTGAATTTGATTCCATATCTACTTTATTTAAGTCCATTTTCATTTTTAAAATTCATTTTCCACTGATTTCAATTCTCAAATGATTTGTAAATGTTGAAATATTTTTTTTCGATATTTCTTATTGTTTCTAAATGTTGGCTGTTGATTCACTCCATAGAAGTAAGTAATTTTGATGATTTTTGTTTTACATTATATCGATCAAAAAAGTTGAGGTTTTTGCCTCGAAAAACATATACAAACATCGTGATTACAAGTTAAAGTGTACAACAGCATATTGCATTCTATGCAATGTATTTGTGAGCTGTTTAATAAACAATGTTTATCTCAATGAAAATACACAATTAAAAAAAATATATTAAAAAAATGAAGATACTAATGCAAATCCCACCTAATCCCATACAGTGTGCCAATATACATCCGGAACCACTATCATGATTCAGCCTTTCAATAGATTCGTAACATACGTTCCACATAAATCTGACGCCATTGATTTGGTATGGTTTCAAATGAGTGGCCAATTGTTGATCTATAGAAATTATTGTTTTTTTACTATCGGAATGGAAATCCAGATATTTCATCGATATCAAACTGTTTGCGCTTTTCAAAAAAGAAATTTGGACTTCATAAAAAAATATTACACGACGGTGATTGTAAAATTATACTAACTAATTTATTTTGTACGTCGATTCTCAGAGATCATTGCTTGTTTCGATGCTTCGCTGATGTCGGCATTTGACATTATTTTTCTGATATTTTTTCGACTATGTCTTGATAATCTTTTGTTTTATTTTCTTTTTAACTTTATTTTTCGCTATTTTTTTGTCACTCAACATTATGTATGGTAAACACTTTAATACAGATTAGATCAAAATTGCCTGAAACTAACGAAATTTTTCATCAAAATGTCCAAAATTAGTAACTAGTGACGTTTTTATCCGTTTTTCAAACAATACACAATGACAAGAAATACGCTCACAAAAAGACAATTTAAGTTTAAAAAATTAATGCATTGTAAAAATTGTTAGCTAGTTTTTTAGCGATAAATAAATAAATAAATAAAGACAAAAGAGCTAGGCTGCTCCATCATCGTTCAATATATGGTATAGCACGAATTCAACGTGGTACAACCAGTATTATTGGCTGGTGGAGTTAAAATATTTGGTGATGTGACCAAACGTTGGATTTTTTGTGTTGTGAAGCGTTTTTTGCCTTCATTTTGTGGCAATGGACGACGAATAAAATTCGAACACTTCAAGTTCCAATTTTGGTGTTCGTGTTCGGTTCGAATTGTTCGAGATAAAGAAAATATTGTTCAAGTTCGTTCGTGTTCGATTAAATCTCGAACGAACACGAAAAATTCATGTTCGTGAACAGCTCTAGTTCTCACCAGAGAAGTCAACGATATAACAATATGTTTGGCTTATACGTATTGCTTGTGTGTGTATGCGACAAAAATGTCACACAGCTCGATCATTGCACTGGTTTGATTTTTTATGTTTACGAAAATGAGAAGTAATGAACAAATGATAAAATGACGACCAATATTATCGAACATGAGGTGTATACTTTACAGTTTACATTGTAAATTTTGTAGAAACATTTTTTTTGTTCGGAAACATAGTAATATCAAATTTCAAGTAAATTTTTGAACTACCAGGATTTTGGAATAGAGCTACCAATTTGAAATCAGAAGCACCAGTTTCTGCCTGAATTAAATAATGGGTTGATGACTCCTTTAAGTAATTTAAGTTTAATGTCTGTACTCAAACTTTCCCGCCATCGACTTACTATTGATAAAATGAAATTAACGTTTTTGGTTATTGAATTGACATGAGTTTCTGAATTAAAAAAGCGATTAATGTTGAATCCAAGATATTTTATTGTTTTTTGTGGAATATTTTACTTTAATACTGCATACTCTGTTTTTTGACGTTTCATTTCATTTATTTATTGCATTTGCCGTTTTTTCTCAGAAATTATAATCGCTTTGGTTTTTAACGGATTTACAAATAAACATACCCAAGTGACGGAACAATTTTTGAAAATCAACCATACAGCTATTTTTGAAATGCCAAAAAAATAATTTTGGGAAAATATAGGGGGCCGAGCCCGGGAGGTTTGGATGGAGACCACTCTATCCCCAAAACTTTGTCAGATCAAAAAGTGATGTATGGGAAAGTTGTTCAGAATTTCATGAGAAAAAAAAATAAATATTGGACAGTGTTGGCAATTGATAGACATCGATATACAATACAAATGTATATACAGGTGCATGGTATAGATATGTTGATAGACTGAAATCAGAAGAATTTCCGCACAAAGCGGAAAAAAAAAATGAACAATACAAATAAACACAGTGTAAACTCAGACTATTGTGTTTGTGTATTGTTCTTTTTCTCCGTTTTGTTCGAGTTCTCTTCTGATCGTTATCATTGTCTACTTCTCATGACTATACATGTATATACATCGACTGTATAATAGACAGTCTGTTTGCCAACACTGATATTGGATCCCCCATTTGACAACCTCTTAGGGGGGAGCGGGATTTTCGCCCTGAAGGGGACGTCTCAGCCGGCCGAAATGTCGAAAATTGCAATCAGTGTCCCAAAATCTTTAAGAATACATATTTTGTTTTTGGCCGAAGGAGTCCATTTGCCTTGAAAATCCACGCCTCTTCCCCCCCCCCCCCCATTTGGGGCCAAATATAGTTAAACAGTTTTTGAGGGTAAATACGGGAAAATTTTGTTTTCAAATGTATGAGCAACTATAGGTATTTTTGCCCGCAGACACAGATTCCAATTTTCGACATTTCGGCCGGCTGATACCCCTCTTCGGGGCGAAAATCCCCCTTCCCCCTAAGAGGTTGTCAAATGGGGGTCCAATATTTATTTCTCATGAAATTCTGAACAGCTTTCCCATACATCACTTGTTGATCTAACGAAGTTTTGGGAAGAGGGGGGTCTCCCCCTCTAAACCCCTCGAACTCGGCCCCCATATTTTCCCAAAATTATTTTTTTGGCATTTCAAAAATAAATGTATGGTTGATTTTCAAAAATTGTTCCGTCACTTGGGTATGTTTACTTGTTAGATGCATTTCATGTTTTTCAATATAGCTTTGAAATAAACCGCTAAATCATCTGCCTTCGCAGACAGAACAGTTCGTACATCTACAGGGTAGTCAAGAATAACTGTCGTGTTTATATTTTATTCTTCTCACACGTGTAAAAATCAGTGTACAAATCTGTGTGATATTAATTTCGTCAGATTGCGTGTTATTCAGATCTAAAACTTGTGTTTTATTACCCAAATAATTCATAATCCATGGATTAAAGTGCACTTTCGAGAAATTTCAGATATACCGTATTATTCTAAAATTTGTTCAAGCATTTCATGTAATACTCACGGGTAAGCTGACTTGATTACCAAGAGAATAGGAACAGTGCATTAATTCTTACTTAAATTCAATTTTATATCTTCGGTAACTCTCATAATTATGAGAGCGCATAATTATGCTTATAAACGCTGTTGTACAGCTATGCTTACTACAAAAGCCAAACTGGAATTCAGTTAGAATATTACGGTTTTCAATATAATCACGTAATTAATTATCTAGAATCGATGCAAATATTTTGGTCATTACACTATTGAGAATTATTGGTCGAGTATCTGAAACTGATCTTGGTTCTAGTTTTTTCCCGATTGGTTTGACAATAACATTATTCCAAATCGATGGAAATATTTGATTTTTTAGAGAGAAGTTAAAAATGTGGACAATTGATTCAATAAAGAATGGCAAAATTACCTTTAAAAACTTCAAAGGTATTCCATCAGAACCAACTACATCATTAGAAATATTTCTAATAGCATACGATATGTCCCTGTCATCTATCGGTCGAAAACTAAATGAATCGACCCCGGTGAATTGATTAGGATTATTACTAAACAAATTATTTGTAAATGTTGATGAATGTATACTAAAATAGAAATTATTTATTTCATCAACATTAAATTTATACGTATCATCGATAATATTTTTTCCCCTGTTTGCTCCGATTGTTTTATGTAAATTCCATTTCTGCTTATTTGTGCGGGCCATCGGGTGCTCCTGAGTCAGGACCAGAGATTGTAATATGGATATTCCCATACAGATATATATTTCTATAAGTATAGAAATATATTATAGTTTTGACGCAGCGTGTGAATGTGTGCGTTAGCGGTGTTGTATCAACTGTATTTCGTTTTGTTTTGTTTTTAATTCAATTTGCATCAAATGACCAAATATATGCGTAATCACAGCAACCGACTCTGTGAACGATTTAAGAGTGATGCGCATTTGTTTATGTTGTAAATTTTGCACAAAGTCGGTTGCTATGTGTATGTGTACGTGTAAGCATGTATTATTTGTTGTAAAATTAAAAACGAAACACAGTTGACACAACACCGCTAACGCACACATTCACACACTGCGTCAAAACTATAATTTATTTCTATACTTATAGAAATATATATCTGTATGGGAATATCTATATTACAATCTCTGGTCAGGACTCCTGACAGAAGCAATAGAAAAAATGACATGAGCGCCGTGTACTCCGGTGACAAAATAGATAAATATTGCTCGTTAAAAAGTGTTTGAAATTCAAATAAAATTCCGGTTATTTACAGTTTAATAATAATAAATCATTTAATCATTATAATTATGATATATTTTTATGAAATACAAAATTCAGTACTGTTTCCATTGAACATTGATGATAAAATGAGAAAAAATACAATTCAAAGATCAATTAAACTTCAAATGCGTTGTTGTATTCACGTGCAATTTGACACTCCATTTGATAGTTGTGGGAACCAAATCACGTTAGTTCATATCATACAATTTAACGCATATTAAATATTGTAGCTTTCTTTGCTGAATCCACTTACAAAAACGACTGGGCAATTATTCAAGTAAACATTGTAAAATAGTGTGTAAGATTTAATTATAATTGAGTTCGTCAACTGGTTCAATGGAGAAAAATCGTGCTCATGAAAAAAGACAATGAGTAGATAGAGCGTGTAAAATAAGCGTACAATCGATTCGTGTGTCTTAGTTCAACTGAACTAAAAAAAACGTCATCTTTATTAAACTAAATTTTCGGAGTGCGTTCATCTTACAAATTTATCTATCATTTACATTGTACGTTCTGCTGTCAAATTGCAACATTCTCCTGGGCAATGACAAATTTATTTGTTATTTACATTATTGCATTTAAAAAAAAAAAAATTTTATCTACTTTCAAAATTAAACATCAAACATCAAACAACTTTCAATTTAACTTTCCATTATCTAAATCAATCATTAAATTCTATATGATTAACGTAAGGAAAAAAATCTGGTCTGCTCGATGAATTAACGAATTTTAAAGTGATTACAATGAATGAATACAACGTGACCATAATGATGAAAATGAAGACAAAAAAAAAATATATTTGCAGTGATATTATTTCCTAATCAGCGAATGTTTATCTGCTGTAATGCTATCGGTCTGCAAAGAGAATAAAGTGAATGAAATGTGTCCAATGCTAGCAAAGGAAGAAAAAAAAAAATAAAAAAAACTGTTAATGATCGATACGAACGGCCAACCAAACAATATTCATAATCAATTGCTTCGCTCGTCGTTGACCGGAATCAAGCACAACTTAGCTATCGGTCGTTTTATAATCGAACTTTGGGTTTTGACAGTGGCGACTCTAATTAGGCCATCCTTTCCCGGATGTAATCCTATTTTACGGCCCATTGGCCATTGATTCACCGGAAAACGATAATCTTTTATGATAACCTAGTCATTCAATCTTACATTCGGTTGTTTTTCGTTCCACTTTTTTCTTATTTGCATTGAATTGAGCACTTCGTTTCTAAATCGTTGCCAAAAGTGCTGCACCATGCGATTCATCATTTGATGCCTCTTCACCAGATTTTCTCCGATTGATGGCTGTGGTCTAGCCAATAATGCATTTCTAGTGAGAAAATGCCCCGGTGTGAGGGCGGTGAAATCGTTCGGATTATCGCTAATCGGTGATATTGGTCGTGAATTTAATACTGCTTCTATCCGAATAAGAACAGTCGAAAATTCTTCAAAAGTTAACTTTGCTTCACCAATAAGGCGTGAAAGATGAAATTTCATTGATTTTACTGCCGATTCGGCTAGTCCGTTAAAATGTGGAGCCCCTGGGGGACTGAAATGCCATTGAATGCCTTTGTTTGATAAAAATGGCAATATTTCTCTTGACAAAAATTCCCTTGATTCTTGCTCTGATCGTAACATCTCGTTATTGGCACCCACGAAATTCGTACCACAGTCACTGTACATATCGTGACAAAATCCCCTTCGTGAAATGAAACGGTCAAGAGCATGTAAAAATGTTTGTGTCGACAAATCACCAACAACTTCCAAGTGAATGGCTTTCGTAGCCATACATACAAAGACAGCCACATACACTGTATTTTCTATGGGATTAAATACATTACTTTTGGGATTTTTTTATATAATTAATCCAAAAGGATTAAAACAAATCCCACAAGTATTCAATTGAATATTCATTTTGAAATAACGCAAAAAAAAATTGCGCACGGCATTTTGATTTGAAATAAGTTTGAAATCAATCGCATATTCTTTCTCTCATTCCGTACGACCGAACAACAACACTTATACAATCACACTGGTCGCTACTCAGTGGAAGACGACTATTACATGCACAAGTCACATTATTACTTGTATCTTTCATAGTGGTATTGTACATGTAATAGTCGTCTTCCACTGAGTAGCGACCAGTGCGATTGTATAAGTGTTGTTGTTCGGTTTAATATATTGAATACTTGTGGGATTTTTTTAAATCCTTTTGGATTAATTATATAAAAAAATCCCAAAAGTAATGTATTTAATCCCATAGAAAATACAGTGTATCCTTGTATGCTTTCTGACCACGACCTCTTGATGTTCGAATTGAATACGGTCCGGCATAATCGACTATTGTTGATGCAAATGGTCTTGATTTGTCATTCACACGAGAAAATGGGAGATTGCCCATTAGTTACGTGGATAGAATGGGTTTATTTTTGTAACAGACCATATATTTGTGAATGTAATTGCGCGCCAAATTGGCGAATATTAATAATCCAATATTTCTGACGGATTTGACTTGTTGTTAATTGTGGGCCGCCGTGTAATGTCAAACGGTGATAAAAATCGACAATTAAAGTCACTATTCGATTTTTGGCCGGCAAGATTATTGGAAATTTCTCATCCTCCGGCATGTATGCATTCCTTAAGCGACCATCGATTTGAAGGAAATGTAAGTCACTCTGAACCTTTCCACCATAAATCTGAATCTCGTAATTGAAGAACGTCAAGCCCACGACAATTACAATCGGCAGGATTATCCTTGGATACAACATGTCTCCATTCTTCGATATCTGTTGATGAAAGTATGGTGTGAATTCGATTTGAAACAAATGTGGCCCATCGATTTGGATCGCCACGAATCCATGAAAGCACTACAGACGAGTCAGTCCACAGGAATGTTTTGCCAATGGGCAATTGCAATTTTTCTGTGACTTGATTTACCAATTTGGTCAATAGAACGGCACCACATAATTCAGCCCTGGGAACGGTGAGTGGTTTCCGTACTGGTGTCAATTTACTTTTGGCGATTAATAAGTTGACATGGATGGCATTCCATTCGTCAATCGAACGTAAAAAAACGGTATCGGAGTAAGCCTTGAGTGTAGCATTGCAGAAAGCATGAATTTCATTACATTTGTCTTTCGTCGTAGTGCAAATCCAACGAGGCACTTTGATTTGATTGATGAATTGAAATTGTAGCAAAATGTCATTCCATTCGTGTTTCAAGCTGGTAGGAATCGGCTCATCCCAATCAAGTTGTTCCAACCATAATTTGTTCATGAATAGTTTTGCCTTTGTAACAAATGGATTTAGCCATCCAAGTGGATCAAATAGTCGTGCAATTATTGAAAAAGTGCTTCGCTTGGTTATTTCCTTTTGACTGACAGAGAAATTTACATTGAAATAAAACTCATCGTTGATCGTAGACCAACACAATCCCAATGCTTTAATTTCTTGGCTTGAATTAAATAAGCAGTCCGTATTTTGATTACTATACTCGGAAGGAATATGTTGTAAGATTTCTGGTGCGTTGCTGGTATGCAGGAATAAAAGACAGTTGTTGTCAGTTCGACACCCAACATAAGAGTGACCATTTATTCATATATTCATTAGTACGTTAGTTCGGAATGTACTTATTTATGTCTTACATATGGCCTACATATGTTACTGATTACTCAGCACATATTTGTCACATATGCTATCACATATGAATGCCCCATTTCCGTAGTTCGAAACCAGCCCCTCGCAGCATTTGAATAAGCTGTTGGGTAAGCGAAATGGTTTGCTCAATCGTCTCGCCACCAGAAGTGACGTCATCTACGTATGTTTCTCTTTTGATTGCTTTGTGTGCAAGCGGAAATTGCTTACGCTCAAAATCAGCGAGTGTATGTAGGGATTTAATAGCGAGATATGCCGACGGTTTCAAACCAAACGTAACTGTTTGCAGTGCATATGAATGAATTTTCGAGTCACCATCTTGCCAAATTAATTGCTGGTATTTGGTGTCATCGGGATGGACATCCACACAACGATAAATTTTTTCGATATCGCTGATAAAAACGAATTTGTAAATTCGCCAATTCATAATAATTGAGATTAAATCGGATTGCAATACAGGCCCAGTAGTTAGAATGTCGTTAAGTGAACTACCAATGGACGACTTAGCTGAACCGTCAAAGACTTGGCGTAGTTTAGTGGTGAGACTTGTCTCTTTGATAACAGCTTGATGCGGCAGATAGAAATGTTTGATTGTGGATGGCTCCTGAAAATCATCATTGATTGCCTCAACTAATTTGACTTGATTCAGAACTTTATATTCGTTGAATGCCTTGAAATAAGATAATTTAAAATTTTCATCGCGTTGAAATCGACGTTGAAGCGACTGAAAACCTTTGAGTGCCATTGAAAATGACGAACCCAATTGAATTGTTGAATCAAAATAGAATTTGAATGGAAATCGAACCATAAATTTGCCGTTGTCTTGGCGTTTGTATGTTTTTTCGTAGAAATCTTCAGTCCATTCATCCTCCTTTGACCATTTTCGAATATCTGGAACTTCTTCGATTTATTGAAATCGTTTCATGAATTCGCTAATTTCGTACGTTGAAACATGAAAATTATTTATTTGTATTGAAGTAATATGCGATTGTTGAATAACCTCACCACCTAATATCCAGCCCAGTGATGTGTTTTGAGCTACCGGTTCACCAGGTTGTCCTCGACACAAGCCACTTTGTAAAACTTGATAATAAACATCACCGGCCAATAATAAATCAATTGGACCAGGATTATGAAATTGTGGATCAGCTAGTGGTAATGGTTTTGTGTGGGAAAATGAGCACTCTTCTTTGAGTGGGAATAAGGGTAATTCAGAGGTGATGGTCTTTATAACAGCAACGGTTGCTTCAAGCGAATACTGTTGATCGACGATCGAATGTATATTCACAATTAGGGCTTTATTGACAATGTCATATTTCTCTTGTCCCATTGGATTCGACCTATGCAATGTAATAAAGTGTGGTGTTTTCCACCGCAAGTGAAGCAGCTTTTCTCACTGCTACAGGTTTGAGATTTAGAATGACCCAAACAATTGATGCACAATTTGTGCTTATCAGCCATGACATTTCGTTCAGGTGCAGACAGCTGAAGAAATTTTGGACATTTGCGTAAAATGTGACTATGCTTTGTGCCACATTCCGGACATGAGATGTTTTTAGCCGATACATGAAATGATCAAGATTCTTTTGGTTGAATATTTTTGCTTGAATGATAGTTTGACGTCTTGGCTTGAGAATGTGAAACTTGTTTTGAGTCGATCTTCCGACTTTGAGGGTACATCGCTTCTAGCGTGCGGAAACGCATATCTAAAAATTCCATTAATTTTTCGAAAATGGGTATTTCTGCCGACTTGCCCAAATGTTTTTCCCATTCTAAACGGGTTTGATGAGATAATTTTTTAACCAAGATGTAAGCAAAAATTTCACCACAATCTTTGGTTTTCACACTCAATTTTTCAATGGCATAAATCGAAGCACGTGAAACATCATACAAAGTTTGTAATTCCTCAGCGGTATCATTCGAAATTATTGGTTGACTGATGAATTTTTCCATATAATTGTTAAACAATGCACGCTTGTTTTTGTAGAGTTCAATTAATGCTGCCCAAGCTAAATCATAATTTTCAGCAGTAATATCTAAATAGCCAATGAGAGACTTGACTTTCGGTGTTAGGGCACTCTTTAAATATTAAAATTTATCATGGCTGGTGAGACCTTGATTGTTATGCAATTGAAGAAAGGAATTATCAATGAGGCAAATTATGGTGAACGACAAAATTTAACGCCCTCTACAAACGTAAATGTGAAGACCACATAACATCAATAGATACAGTTTTCCAACCTTCTTAGTGAAGACACAAACCGGTATGATATTACATGTACATTTGATTGCGATTGTAGATGGCATTGAACTTGTTTGTGATTTAGTTTCACAATTGAAATTATATGTTAATTTGCCTCATTGGAATTATGAAAAGAAGGCCACTCAGTGTAAATGCCATCAAATTCTGGAATGGTGAAACGTGGTAATTTAAATAGCGAATCAGATGATGGCATGACTTGACACGTGATATTAGTGGGGTTAGCCACGTTTTCAGATGGTGCTTGAACAGTAGTAACGGTGACTGGGTATAACGCCTCATATGCACCCTGAATGATGGCAAAAATGTCTACATACTCATTCTCAAACGTGTCAAACAAATCTTTGGTGAAATATTCATTAGTTTGAGATAGATTTGAATCCAAAATTTGTTGATGACGAGCGAGAAATTCAACGCGTGACTCTTTGATACGGTTCAAGCGTGTTTGAAAATGATATTTTGTCTTACGATCGGAACCATCCTTGCGAAATTGATTAATTCCTTTTATAATCGAATAAGATTATTATCTTGAGCCTTTACCAGTGGGTTTTGACTGGTTTCGCTCACACTATCGCCCGTCATATCGATTAGTCAAACGAGAAAAAAAAAATGAAATGCTGCCAACGAATGAACACAAATATTCACTCACCTCAGACTAATTAAATCGCTGTTTGGCGTATAAATTCCCAGGAAATTATGGTCAGATCAAACGGTCCCCAGTAGCAGCTGATGTGATACGCTCCTGGATGTGCCTGATTATGATCCAAAGCCAGGATGAAATCGGATGATGATGATGGAAGATGGAAATTGAAATTCGCCTAAATCCTTTAAGCAATGTGCTCGTAGCGCTATGTTTAATTTGTTGTTGTGATAGGTGATGCAAATTGTGTGTGAAATTGAAAATCACGGCAAAATTTGACCTTTTTTGAAGATTATTGATACGAATCTTCAACGATTTAATTTTTCTCTTATAATTTTTTAAATTTTAAACCGGAATGATCACATTCGAAAGACCATGTGTAAGATTTAATTATAAGTGAGTTCGTCAACCGGTTCAATGAAGAAAAATCGTGCTCATGAAAAAAGACAATGAGTAGATAGAGCGTATGAAATAAGCGTACAATCGATTCGTGTTGTTTAGTTCAACTGAACTAAAGAAAAACGTCGACTTTATTAAACCAAATTTTCGGAGTGCGTTCATCTTACAAATTTATCTATCATTTACATTGTACGTTCTGCTGTCAAATTGCAACAAATAACGATTTTACAGAATTACAAATGAAAAAAAATAATTATAGTCGGCATAAATGAAAATAAAAAAAAACCAAACAAAAATGGTACTTTGAACACAATGCTTGTTATTGAATCGATGAATTAATTCACTTTGACAGTTGGTGATTGTCGAGAGCGAATTCAAAAGGTTTATCCGAATCAGAGTGCGCGTGTATTTGTATTCGCATTGGAATTACGAAACAACGAAATTGTTTCAATCGTTGTTTCGAAATTCTAATTCGAATACTAATACATGCGCACGCCGATTCAGATAAACCTCTTTAATCCGCTTTCGCACATTGCCAACTGTCAAAGTGAATTCATTGATTTAATAACAAGCATTGTGTTCAAAGTAGTATTTTTGTTTGTTTTTTTTTACGCCGACGATAATTAGTTTTTTTCATTTGTAATTTTGTGAAATCAATTGAATTAATCGCCGTTTTTGTGTGAGCAGAAATTTTAATTGAAATGTTAATGTTAATATTTGACACAGCTTATTACAAAAAACCGGATTGTTATTGATTTATATGATTATATTCCATATTTATATTCGACTAGAAGTGCCAATACAATGAATTCTCAGTTGGCCAGCAATAACAAATGTTCGGTTATGATGACACTTCATTTGATAGTTGTGAGAACCAAATTAGTTCATATCATACAATTTGACACACATTAAATATTGTAGCTTTCTTTGCTGAATCGTAAGCCATTACATCCAATTACAGCAGAATAATGACAAATTAGTATTGATGTAAACCAATGTAAACAAAATGTAACTGCAAATGCCAATTTTTTTCGTTTTATAAAATTGAACCAGCTGAAAAAAGTTGAGGTTATGATATCAATGAGAATGACAAAAACACATAGTGAAATCTAGTGAAATCAATTCATTTTTTATGTGTTTTCATGTTAGCAACCATTAGCAACTTGATTTGAAGCAATTTAAAGTCACTTAAAATTTTGGTAAATGGTAAATTATTCAAATTCATTCTAATAAATTTATCATTTTTCATGCATAAATAAGAGCTACAGAAATAAAAGTCAATAATTTCATAATTATTTCGTAAGTCAATAATTTCGCACAGTATCGAGTAATATTTGAATTAAAAATAATGGAAAATAAAAACATTCTGTGGTCATTAAAAATTTCTTTAATAGTTTCATTTAAATTTTTCACATAATAATTGATAACTATGTTGGCAATTAAAACACATAATATTTATAATCCGGATTCATATTTTCTTTTTGGTTATCAATTCACACGGCGCTGATGGCATGTTCTGTCAGGACCCCTCGATGGTGCGGGCCATGAGGTCATTCACGAATTCCAGTGCATCTAGTTTTCAGCTAGTATTGCTAGTATTTCTAGTGCGTGATGTTAGCTCTCAATGGTTTTTTTTCATTATGAATTCATTGAAAGTTGATGAAATTTCTATTTTACTTTTTAGAATTTATTATTATTTTAAGAAATTATATAAAATATTTAAATTTTATTTTTTGGAAAAAATTTAGAAAAAAGTGAATAATAATAAATTATAACAAGTAAAATACAAATTGTATTGTACGCTTTTCAATGAATTTATGACGAGAGAGATTATTGAGAGCTAACTTCACGCACTAGATTTTTTTGCTAGTTTTTCACTAATTTTTCTAGTGCTAGTGATCGTGACAAACTGCGCCAAACTCGAACGCATTAGATTTGTATTGTGAATGGAAGTGGTGAGAGTTCGAACTAATCGAATACAACAACAAAACCTCAGGAAAGGCTCAGTGCTCGAAAAGATTGATTCCACGCTGCTCAAAGTCGGCCAAAGTTGACCTGGCTACATGAATTGGAGCGTTGTCTTGTTGAAATTGACAGCGCATTCATAGCCATATGCTGGGAAATGAGAGCCGATCATCTCCTGGTACTGTATTGCGTTCATTCTGGTTGAAATGAATTACAGCGGATTCTTTGCCGAAAAAATGATCTTACGCCACTGGTTTGTCTAATGAACAAGGGTTTCTCCCTTACTAGATTAATGAATTTTATGCATGCTCAATTCCAAAAAATTCACAATCAATGCTCGATAATTTCACTTCAATGCCATTTAATGCTATTTAATGCCGTGAATAGAACCATATTGTCAAACGTTTAAAGCAGAAACGTTGTAAACATCAACTGTGTAGTGTTCTGTTTGTTCTAGTATTCGTATACACCGTCTATATACTCAGCAAACGTCATTGGCAATATATTGGTGAATGTGATGGTGAAAATAACATTTACCGCCATTATTCATTGTTTGTAGTGATAATTGCTTTATACAAACAGAGAACGACATCAGTAGAATGAGCGCCAATTGTCAGAAATCTAGTGCTGTTTCCAATCTTTTGGGATGGCATTTCAACATAGACTGTCAGCGTGTGCATAATTTCAATAATTAGTACTAAATTACTATCTATCATTATTTATACACATTTATCTGTATTTTGACATTTTGCTGATAATTGGCGCTCATTGTAATGATGCCGTTCTCTGTGTGTACAGTTTAAATTTTTAACAAAAAAAAAAAAAAAAAAAAAAAAAAAATGTAGAAATGTCTATTATTTGCAATGTTTCTGCTTTGATCTTTAGATAATATGATTCTATGTACGGCATTAAATAGCATTAAGTGGCATTGAATTGAAAATATAGCATTTATTGTGAATTTTTCGGAATTGAGCCTTCATTAAATTCATTAATCTTGTACTGCTTTAGATAGACGTGAAAAGATGCATGGCGGTAAATCATATCAAAACAGATCACAAAAATGTAAGCAACATAGTTTGTTTCGTTCGAAATGACAAGTGTCGGTAAAATTAGCAAACATGCATTTTTTTGAAGCAAAAAATCGAGAAATCGAAAAAAAATACCATAAATATAAATTTTTTTTAGATAATATTTTTGTGATATTTTAGTAAATAACTTGTAATAAAATTACATTGAAAAAAAAATTGAAATCTTTCCATATTTTGAAGATATTTTAAAAAATGTGAGTGTCGGTAAAATTAGTTCGCGCAGTGTATATATAGACAAACAAGAAATGGTATTTATTGATAATATTCCACGGAATTATGGTTGTTGAATCGAAAAAATTGAGGTTTTTTTTCAATTTGATGATCAAGCGTTTTCCCAATTTGGTGAAACATTTCTGCATTTTAGTCAAGCATTTCCCTCAATTTGATCAAATAACTTCTATCCTGATTGCGCGTTTTCCTATTTCAGTCAAGCAAAATAACACAACCCTATAATAAATTATATTTAATTTTAAACATTATGTTTTATAAATTGGATTTATGATAATGATGAATTTTGAATAAATAATTTAATAAATAGAATGTTTGCATATTTAAACAATTCTTCATTATTATTTTAGTGTCAAAAATGTGTTCTGAACATATTTGCGGATCTGCACACTTCTTCATTGAAAAATTGTTTGTATCAAAAAAGGTTCAGTTAAGCATTTTGAATAGAGTGCTTTCTCTGCTACCATTGAAAAATGTAAAAATTCAATTGTAGTAACTTTTCACAAAATTTATGTTTAATTTTTTTAATTTACTTCGAATTGGAATCAACATTTATTATTTATTAAATTAACGTATTTTTTTTTAATTTCCTGATTGAAAATTGCATTACATTGCCATCTATAATGTTTCGATGAAAATAATAAACGAAAATCAAGAGTTTTTGTATGTATTCATCAAATGTCAAACTGACTTTATTTGTGTACGAGATATTCAATTTGTTCAATCATTTAAAATATAATGAAACTATGAATTCAAAGAAGAACACCAAAACAATTCCAATATCAATTTTGCGTAAAATTCGAAAATTACGAAAAAGTTTTTTCAAATTAAATTTAGTTGATACTGTCGAATTGTCTAGCATTGAATCTAAGGAACTTTGCATTCGAAAAACTAAAAAACAAAATATTTTATTATATAGTTTCGTCATAGTTATCCTCCTATGTTTGTTGTTTAGTTGTGTCATCAACAATTTTTATGAATATGTATTAGGTGTTCGTTGCTTCATACCAAACAATTATTTGGTCTATGAAGCAACACGCCCCGAGTCTAAATTTTGCAAATTTTGTGTTGGAGTTCAGAAACCATTAATTTTGAAAAATTTAACTAGAGATGAATTTTCGGTAATTTATTCAAACCAATTTTACAGTTAGAAAAAATGTGTCAACTATTCTTTTTTCATAAATAATAGCGATATGCATACCTACCACAACCAATTATAATAAAGAAAGCATTTCAAAATTGGCCGGCTCGTAAATTCCTCACGTTTAATTATTTGAAGAACCTTTATAATAAATGGCCTGATGATGATGATTGTCAATTTCTTCCATTCAAATCATCATTTGCATCTCTTAAGGAATTTTTCAATATGCCCGAATCACAAGTTAAGCACGGTAGTCCTTGGTACATTGGTTTTAATAATTGTCAAAGTATAATATTAAAGCACTTAAGAGATCTTTTTCCTCGGCCTCATTTTTTGCCACTCGATGCTGAAATACCGAATCATTATTACACATTTTTGGGATTTGATGAAGGTGCTGTAATGCATGTAAGTAAAAAAAAAACATTTGAAAGATTAGGAGACATAATTTTTTATTTTATTTCCAGCTTGATTTTATCTCGAGGCTTATGTGGCAAGCTCAGCTTCAAGGGAACAAAACATGGGTTGTAACTCCAACACCAGAATGCGATAGCAAATGTACTAATTTTTCATTTTATGTCGAACCTGGTGATGCAGTTTTAATTGATACACGTATTTGGTATCACAGTACCTTTTGTCGGCAATTCTCAATAACAGTTCAGTCTGAATATGGTTAGAAAAATACTCTTTCAAAAGAATAAAATAATAATTCTGGTCAAATTTGTTGATTAAAGAAAACAAGAAAAGAATTAATTATAGATAAATGTTGCATAGAATCATATTTTAAAGTAATAAAAAATATACTATATATTTTCATATATGCTCCTTACAATTTTTGTTCAATAAAAATCATAGGATTTAATAATTGTTGTTATTTTTGCGACAAAGAACGTTCGTATATTCTTAATAGGAGATCATAGAATGCTTCGTTTGATAATAAAAATTTGATAGCAATCAATAGACCAGTAACATTCAACTGAGCGAAAATGGAACTGACACCCGAATTATCCCCACCCCTCACACGCCCATAAATAGCGTCAAGATGTTGTCCGATTCGTTTAGACCATATAGATGATGATGTTTCACAAGACCTTGATGGAAATTCAGGGGACAGATTTTTATTATCATTACATATACATTTTGTCGCATGAAATGGTACAACATAATTTCCATGAAACACACATGATGACTGTGATGCATTTATTCCACTAAACCATCTATCCTTACAGCGATTATTGACATAATAAATTGCTGCTCATAATTATAATATTAAAAAATTATATTGAGTTATTGATTGATTGATAAATGAATATAAGATAATAATTTTAGTTGCTAACAGAATTTCTTTAACTCCAATTCATCTGGTTTCTGAGACTTATATGGAGGACGTATACAGTCATGGACAAAATTGAATATACGGTTCAGAATACAGTTTTCATATGAATATTTAGTTAATATTATTAACTAATCCTTACAAAATAAAAATTTTAACAGTCTAATCGATCCAAAACGAATTTTAGTGAAAAACAACATTTTTTTGATTTTTTTCCAAAAAATTTATAAATTCGTCAATTTTGAATTGGACAAAATTGAGCATACGGTAGGTTTTATACCCACAGAAATTGGAGTAACATCAATAAATTTGCTTCACTGAATTGGATCGCGGAAAGTGGAGATGTTCTAAATAACAATCTTAAAGCACATTAGGCGGCATTGGAAAGCTTGAAGGTAGATCAAACAATACACCACACATCCATCAATTTATCAAGGTAGTATAAGAGAAACCGGTATGAAAGTATGATGATTGCGGTCAAAATAACTCCATTTGTTCGAATTGTGAGGTTATTATTATTGAGGTTTACAAATGGTGAATTATTTTGAATTTTTTTCTCGATCAAATTTTTTATACTCATCGCGAACTACAACTTTGCTCTTCAAGTCAAGTCGGAAAAGCTCTTGGGCAATTTCGACCTACAAGTTTGGTTTTTTCGGGATGACGGCTAAAGCAATTGTTACTATTAATAAGAGAAAAAATGTATCACTCATGATTTTTTTCAGTGTGAGTGATATAAAACGTGAAACAATTGCGTAAAATGTTTTTTTTTCTTATGTTGTGACTCACTTACACGATGAAAATCATGTTCTGTAATTACAGATAATGATAAATTATAATTTATCAAGCCTCACAAATTTTCAACGCTACATATAACGTAAATATAGCGCGAGACACATTTTGTGAATTTTTACTTGAGAGTTTATTTCCCTCAAAGATAAAACAAACAACATGAATAAAGCGGGAATTTATCAAATTTCAAGCAATGACTGACAAAATATTACGGCCAAGCAAAAAGATCAATACTGAAGAGATTCGATGAACCCAAAATTTGTATCAAGAACAATGAATCAAGAAACACCACAACATTTGAATATTTCAGCTGAGACCATTCGTTTGCTAAAGTGTGTTAACAACGAAGAGAAACTGGACGCATAAGAAAGCATGTACATTAGAGTGTTCCTCTAATCTGGAAAAGAAAAAATGGGGTTCCATAAATTAAATATGAACAAATTCTGTGTCAACTGATAGTATTCAAACAGGGCTGTGATTTGTATTCACACTTCCTGAAGCAGAGAATTCTTTTCAAAATCGAATAATGTTTACCTAAAACACCCAATAAAGTACTCCTGCGCAGTTCACATCAACCAGATGGAAGAGAACTTGCTGCTACGCTACTAACCCACATAGTCGGAATAGCTTTAATAACTAATGTTACATTTGCTTTTTTTTGTGTTGGTTTTGTGATATGACCCAATAACTGATGGCAGTAATGTTTTGGTGTCGGAAATGCTAAATGAAAAAAATCATTCGATTAAAAATCTTCAAGAATATGTATGATAAATTTTAATTTGAAGAAAATTACCATCGGCATCTCTTGAATCTGGCCGCCTTGTTCTGGTTTTGGAATCGATTCATGCATCTGGCATCTGTTTGAGATGATCCCCATTCGTCCGTAAATTGTATGAAACAATCTGACCGCTTCTTCATTGCCTTCAACGACTTACGAACCCCTGGACAACACACGTGTTTTTTTATACTAATTGGGCTATCAGGTGGTATTTCGCCATCAGCACCAAAAAAGAACAATGTTGACTTATTTTTGGTTATCATATTAACCCATTTGTCAACAAAACTATTGCTTTTGATGTGTTTGTCCAAAGCGTGTTGAGTGTATTTGGCAGTTGAGAAGGCACATATTCCCTTTTTCATCATCTTGACTCGATGTTTGATGTAACTCAGCCAATGTGGCCCCTTCGGCGATGGCATCACTGGATACAGCTCACGATCTTCTCGATCTCGGCGCTCATCTTCCACAAATAGTTTCGTCCACCGACTTGACTTTGCGTTGCGTACTTTTTGGCCCGTCTGCCAGTGGAACTGTTTGTTTGACATGGTAAAGTTCGACTGAAAAGTAAAAAAATTATTAGTTATCGAATAGCACAGTGTATTTTCCGATGAAATATATACAACATAAATGTGTACAAAACTTACCTCTGTACCAGTTTTGATGTTATGTGTTACTGAAGTGTTCCAGCTTTTCACGCTTGTATCAACGCCAACAAAATTTTTTATTGTGCCAACCATAACATTCTTAACGATGTGAAAACGGTCGATTTCTTTCCTTGCTGGTTTCTTCTTGGCCGAGTACTGCAAAGCCACAGTGATTTCATCGGTGTTAATGGAAAAGTCAAACGGTTTTTTGTTGCGCACGAATCGTGGAATTTTTCGCATATAAAAATACTCATCCCAATAATGATTACTCGATAGGTTGAAATCTTTTAGCGAAACATTTGTTATGCTGGTTTTTCCGTTTTTGTTCTCGCTTTCTACTTTCGGCAGCAACTTTTGCGAAGATAAGATCTGGTGCATAGATGAACAATCGATTTTGAAATACGTATGCCGGATACACATCGGCACCAATACTAAATTTTTGATTTTTGGCCGAAAATTTGGATTGTCAAGCATTTGTTTGCGTTTGGGTTTCCATTTGCCTTTTGATTTTTTCCGTTTTCTTTTCTTCCGACGATGTGGATATGTTGGCCACGTCAAATTGTATTCTTCTATCTCGCGTTTTATAGATAGGTACATTGGTATAGCCTTAAACCAGTGTTCTTGATCAGTTGTAAGGTCATGCAGATTGAATGCTGGAAACACATTCAGGTTGTTCACCATGTCATACAAAATGTAACACTGTTCCAGTTTTTGTGGATCGCGATTTGGCACTCTGATGATTTCTTGTTTTACAATCAATTGCACAACACTATCGATGTCACTTGGCAAAAATTTCTGTGGGTCATCTTCTACGAATATTCAATATATTGTCTTTTTCAAATGGAAAACCATACACTTTAGTTGCGATATCATAATGTAATTTGAATAAATTTTTTTGCAAAAAGTATTCCAATTTCCATTCGATTAAATTCCCATTATTGCGTTCGATATCCATCCAATTGGAACAAAATGCTGGCGCTAATTTATCTATTGTAATATTATTATGTAGAATGAAATCCTCGAATTTTTTCAAACTTTTCTTTAATTGGAGTAAATTTTCTATTTCCTTTGCTCTTCTTAACTTTCCCCAATATGAATTTGAACACAATTTGTTTTTATTCCGTTTGTGATCAGTACCTTTACATGATTTACAAACAATTTTCTTTACTTCAAGTGATGTCATATTCTTATATTCAAAAATGATAGTTATAACACGAGCACGAACCAAAACAAAATGATTCTTTTAAAATGAATGCTTTAACTATGTATATTATTTGCTTAAATATATGATGAAACATGTTTTCAATCAATATCTACTTATTCGAATAAATCATTTTCTGAAATCCATGAATTATGTTCATTATCGAAACCAAGCCATTTCACGTACACACGTCCATTTCTCCTGCGAATTATCTTTTCAACGAGATATTTATTAGGATTTTTAACACGTTGAAGTTCTTCAGCATACACAGAGCCAATGATGTCTTTATTTTGATAACTTTTAAGCAGATATGTTATGGGATCTGTATTATATTGAACTTTTCGCACTGTAAAAACCTCTGTTGTCCAATTCGGAGTGTAGCTTTTATCAAACACCTTTCGATATTTACTCATTCTCACATAATCACCAACTCCAAATTTTGCCATTTCATTGTCCGAGTTCACTTCATTAGGTATTATTTCTATTGTTCTATGTCTAATGAAGCATGAAATACAATAGAGAAAAATTGAAAAATTTGCTAGCAGAGAACGTGACTGTGTATGATGTATTTTATGTTATAAATTTATTATTATACTCACCGTGTGTTATTGTAAGTATTCATAATGTTTTGTAAGAATTGAATTGCATATACAGTTTACGTTTGATTGTCCGAATCAAACGTTCAACAATGCTCGCTTTTTTAGTACTATATGTAGAATAATGGTTGATATTGTCGTATTGTTTGAGTAATCGATTCATTGCACTGTTGAAAAATTCTTTTCCATCATCAGTGTGTAAATTTTTAATGCGTTCTCCAAATTGTTTGAAAATTTTCTCCATTGATTCAGTTGTACTTTTTGCTGTTTTATCTTTCAATGGTTCTGCGTATGCTTTTTTTGTGAATACATCAATGACAATTAAAATGTATCTATACCCACGGTTTTTCTCTTTAAATTGTTGCATATCGATATGATCAGCCTACAATGTATCGGCAATACCACGCATTGAATACTTGCGTCGCTCGAAATTTTTTCGTGCATAACGATGGATTTTTTTTACTATTTGCTGCTTAGTCATTCTACAAACTCACGTATTACTAATAATTAATTGATTCATGAAAATTTTTCTAGTTTTTATAGTTTTTTTAATACTTTAAGCTACTCATTTACACACGTCTTTCAACAATTCCATCAAATGGTGAATATACAAACACATTGTCATATATAATGAGACAAAAAGCAGTAGATTTAGCTGGTAAATTCTGTGTTGCTTTGATTTCTATCCTCATATCCACAGTACCATTTTTGACTGATTCATCTGATCGTGAAACATTAAATGCAAACATTATATTTCTCTGGAATTTCCTATAATCGATGGCGAACTGATTTCTATTTTCCACACCGTTATAATATGATGATTGAATATTAGCATAAGCCTCATATAGCCCTGCATACCTTCCTGCACCTATATCCACTTCATGCATATGATATGGATATACTTGCGAATTCAGGTGTAAACGCACACTGTTTATATGCAATGAGTTGAACTTTGATGCATCCGCAGTTTTATTATCTTTTTTATCATATTGAAATTCAACTAAAACATATCTCGGTTTATTCAATTGTGAGAGTGTTTCAACTGACCAAATAAGATCCGTTATTTGAGGGAGCTCTGGATACTCATGCAAATCCCATGATCGATGTTGTATAGCAAGTCTTTTATTCTTTGATTTTTATTTATTTATTTATTTATTTATTTATTTATTACGAAACCTAAATTTATTCAATATGTGTTCACTAGCAAGCTAGTAAACATGCAGGTCAAAGACCCAATGCGACATAAATTCCGCCCATGTACGACTTTACAAAGAGAAACAATAAGGGGGGGGTGATATTAAAGTGAAGCTTCAATACCAAGATTGGGTCCGGGAAACCATGGTAAAACCGGCCTGCCTCTGGAGAGTCAGGGGAAATATAATATTAATTTCACTTAAAATTAAATTACGTTAACAATGATAAATACAAAAATAAAAATAACAAAAAAAGTAAAAATAAAGTGTAAAGAAGGGAAAGGATAGAAGAGAGAGAAATAGCTTAAAACTAATTGGATTCGAAATTGCACGACATGTCACCGAGTGAATGAAGATTAGATTATATTTTTATATTATTGCACGGACCGTAGATGATTTTTTAACGCGTTTTTAAATGAAGCTAACGAATCATTGATTCTAATTTCGACCGGTAAACTGTTCCAAAAATTAATTGCAGAGTAACTGAATGCACGTGTGTCAAATGCGGACGCGGATAAAATTAATAACTAAGAGCCACTAACTAAGGATGTGTATTTCTACTTTATGATGATTATTGGTTTAAAGTATTTTAAAAATTATTTTAACCGTAGAAAATTTTTTTTAAGTTTTCACTTATTAAAGTGAATCTATAATTGAAAACTTAATAAACAAGTATTTTTTAATTATCTTTACGTTTATTTAGTTCGAAAACATAAACAAGACAAAATTTCTTAAATTCCAAAATCTGCATAAATTTCAATACCATCAAAATCTATCATTAAAATTGTTAAAAAAACTAATTTTTCTCTTCTTTATTATAAATTTAAAATATATTATTTTTTATGTCCAATAAACTAAATTTTAAATATCTGCATCAAACATTTATAATTCCATATCTAATTCTTATTCTTTCATACAAAATACTGTGCATTTAGATTTTTTTTTCATAGTATTTTTATAAAAAAAAATCAAATCAGAATTATAATGTTTGATCAGATTTAAAATTCAACTTTATTGACATAAAAAATAATAATTTAATCACAAAATTTCTGTTTTTTTAACAATTTTAATCATCAGATTTTATCGGTATTGAAAATTTCATGCAGATATTTGAATGTTAGAAATTTATGTACTATTTTATTTATTCAACTAAATCAAACGTAAAGCAATTAAAAAATACTTTTTCTTTATTAATTTTCAATTAATCAATTTCACTTAAATAATTTTATTTTCTACGAAAGAATTTTTAAAATAACTTTCAAACCAATAATCATCCATAAAGTAGAAATAACACATCCTTAGTTCAGTGGCTCTTAGTCTATAACGCGGAGGTTGTCTGGATAACGCGACGTTTCCCCATTTCGAATAAACGTGTGATTCAGATATTTAGGAGCCTTTTTTGACAACTGCTTGAATATTAAGACGGCCGACTGAAGTTTTGCTCTAATTTCAGGCGTCAAACCATTCAAACGCTCACGGTATTCAGTAACATGTTCACTACGCTTCAATCCGAAAACATATCTAATCTTATCGTTATCAGCGATAAGATCCCGGTTGAGCTGATTTTGAGTGCTATGTGTACCCCAGCCATAGGGGTGATAGAAACTTATTCATATCCATTTTTACTCTGTCTGCTAGTGTAATGTATGGCATCTTCCATTCCAGTTTAGAAACCTCAATCTTTACGTTAGTAGAACCAGCTTCATCTGATCCACCCCAAACACAACTGATGCTATTTCGCGCTCGAATCAATATTAATTCATGTCGACTATTCAAAATTAGTTTTCTATAATCATTACAAAATCCAAACCAAATTTTCAATGGTATCATTACATCATACCAACGTATCATATTTACTTTGTGCAACTTTATCACTGAATGCTTCGTTGAAACGAAAATATCCGAGTGTATTGGGAACTGTCATTTCAACTGTCATTTCTACATGTGTTTTTTTTTTCTTGCTCATTAATTTTTAAATTTAAAATAATTAATTGCGTTAACATTCAAAAAATTTAATATTTTTATCAAGATTAAAGTTAATTTTATAAGTGTGCATTGAAATTTATTCATTAAAAATAGTTGATTCATTAATATTTACAATTATTTGTGATTTCTATACAAGTATTAGTAATTGTTGTTGTAAATATGTCTACAGAAGAAGTTCATTGTTGTATTAAAAGTGAATGCAATGGTCTGAGATATGGTGGATTATCATTGATATGCAAATTTTGTAAAAATCCAATTTTTATTCAATGTATGAGGAAAAAAGAGGAAAAAAGAGGAAAAAGTAAAGACTCTACTTGAATATTTCAATATTTTGCGAAAGTCTGATAATGAAACATGGAGAGTTGTTATACCGTCAGATGAAAGTGACGTGAATTTCAAATTCTTTAGATATATTTTCGGTGAAAGTTCACCATTTGCAGTATCATGTGAAATTTGCACTGATAAATTTAATTCAAGCAAGAAAGATGATATTGCTTTGAATTCAGAACAATTTCATGAGTGCTATAATGATACAAAAGGTGTAAATATTGAGACCAATGATGATAAAGATATCGGTTTAGAAAATCACGATTTGAATAATGATTTGGACAGCATTGCTTATGATGAGAATTTATTTGTTGATGTTATGAGCAGATTTAAAGTTTTAAAGGCGCAAAATAAAATGCCAAATAAAGGTATTTATTCAATTCACTTGTCAAGATTTAAAAAAAGTACAAGTATTGATGATATAAAGAAGATCATTATGGACAAAACTAAATTACTGGCTGATTATTTCACAATTGAAATTTTGCCTTATAGTAAATTTAGTAAAAATGTCAATTTATTTATTTCATTTAAGATTTCAGTTTTTACTGAGGACAATTTTTTGACTTTGATTAATCCAAAAATTTGGGAGCCAAATTATACTGCTGTTCCATTTGTTCTCAAAGAAAAAAAAGAAAAAAAGTTACTATGAAGAATTCATCAAATAGTTCAAAAAATATAAAAATGAACGATCAATTTGTAAACAAAAACAGAAGACGAAAAGAAAATAAACAGAATAAAAATATAGGAAATAATAATAACAACAAAAACTACAACAAAAACATCAATAGAAACAACAATAGAAACTACAACAGAAACATTGGATTTAAAAATGTCAACAAAGTTCCAGCAATATCGTAGAAATTATAATCAATTTCATGATAGCCGAATGAATCAAAAACGATCTCAAACACATCAACGTTTTCAACCACAACAACAATTTCAACCACAACAACAATTTTATCAAAACAAACATGGTACTAATTGGAATAGTTTTCCTTTTTGGAATCAGGCTTATCCTGTTCCATACATGTATCCAATGCAGTGTCAACAATATATGAATCCGGCCCTTTTTCATCAGAATTTTGTACCGCATCAAATGTACCAACCCATTTTCAGTTGAAGAATTCTTCAAACAATGATGCCAAGGGAAAAAATTACATTTACTCGTGCAATGTTAATGGTTTGCGAACTAAAATTCCGGAATTCTTTTCTAATATTTTAATTAATGATTTTAAAGTTTATTTGTTGTGTGAAACGCACTTGAATAGCACCATAGGTAATAGTGAGATTTTTCCGAACGACTTTGATGTTTTTCGTTGTGATCGAACGGATCTTACAGAAAGGGATCAAACCATTAAAAAGTCTCATGGAGGTGGTGTTTTGATTGCAACTCACAAATCATTGAATGGGCAGTTAATTTTTGATGGTGAATCTTATGGTGCAGAAGTTATTTGCGTTAGTATTAATATTAATTGCCGAAAGTTTTATTTAGTTGAATTGTATATTAGACCTAATAATTCACCATTTAAGATTTTTGAGAATATTGATGCTGCTATTAATTTTTTAATTACGAAATCAGTTCAAAAGGATTCAATCATTGTATCTGGTGATTTCAATTTGTCTGATTTGTTATGGATATCGGATGACATTGATCATCCAAATGTTTCTTATCCTATTAATGCTTGTTCTAGGAAGGAATTGTTCATTCTGGATTCTTTCCATGGGTGTGGTTTGTCACAGATCAATGAAACTTTAAATAATAATGGAAAAATGTTGGATTTGATATGGACGAATGACCCGGACTTGATTTATTGCTTGAAAAGTGATATTTTTTTGGTGAAATCTGAAGTGCATCATAATTCCATTGAAATTGTTGTTCCTGGAATTGAAAATAATATAATGAATTCTAATTTTGTTTTCTATCATGATTTTAGGAACGCAAATTATAATGAGTTGAATGATTATTTCAATTGGTTGATTGGAATTTGGTATTGTCAAAGAACTCATTGGAGGACAATTCAAAGGATTTTTATTCAAATATATATGATGCAATTAATTCACATGTTGTCGTGAAGAAGAGAATTGTTTCATCTCATCCAAAGTGGTTTGATTCAAAAATGATCAATTTAAAGAATGTATTGAATAAGCTTCGCAAAAAGAGACATATTTCTTTGGATGATGACTTAAACTTCAGAAATAATCGCACCGAATATAATAGATATTCGCGTATTGCTTATAATAATTATAAGGTTAAAATGGAGGAATTGATAGTTAATGATCCAATGGAATTTTTCAAATTTGTAAATGCAGTTAGAAAGACTAACAATGAATTTCCACATGAAATGCATTACAATAATCAGAAGACATGTGAAAATAAAGATATTGCGAATCTTTTTGCTAAATTTTTTGCATCTGCATATACTCAGTACGACTTGACTTGAATTTGTCTGACATTTGCAACATTGGGAATTTTGAATCAATTATTAATATTTGTCATAATATTCCCAAATTGAGTATTGATGAAAATGTTATTTTACAAAGTGTACTTGATTTCTGGTCCGGATCGATTGCCTAATTTATTTATCAAGAAATGTATTGATTCTCTCATAAGGCCACTGACTATTTTATTGAATAATTCACTTAAGCTGGGGTTTGTTCCGGATTGGTGGAAGTCATCATTTGTAAAACCAATATTTAAAAATGGTTCAAGGAACAATATCGAGAATTACAGAGGTGTAGCCTTACAAAATGTAATTCCGAAAATTTTAGATTCATTGGTTGCAAAACACTTGAATTTTAATATTAAAAACATAGTTGATCCAAGTCAACATGGTTTTGTAAAGGGAAGGTCGACTATTACTAATTTAGTTGAATTTACTTCGCAGACTTTGAATGAGTTGAGTCCTTATAATCAAACAGATGCAATTTGTATCGATGTCGCTAAAGCATTTGATACAGTAAATGTTGACATTTTAATACATAAATTACAAATTATGGGCTTGAATTGTCAACTTTTGAATTGGATTGCATCTTATATGAATGGTAGAAAGTAAATTGTCAAGATCAATAACTGTGAGTCTGATTCAATTGATGTTACTTCGGGGACTGGTCAGGGTTATCCCATTGCTGCAACATTGTTTGTATTATTTATCGCTGATCTTCCCAAATTCAGTGGTAAATCAACGATTTTATCATTTGCTGATGATGTAAGACTTTCTCATCACATAAATTCAATTGATGACTGTCTTACTCTTCAAGAGAGTTTAAATAATGTTGTTATTTTTTTTTGAATTGAATTTATTGAAATTAAATGTTAGAAAAACAAAAATGATAAAATTTCATCGCTTTGGTAATGTGACTGATTTTAATTACAGTATTTATAAGTCAGTAATTGAAAGAGTTAATCAAATTAAGGATCTTTGTGTCATTTTAGACGAGAAACTTAATTTCAAAGCTCATATTGAATCTATGATAGCTAGAGCTAGATCCAGACTGGCTTGGATCAAACGTTTTGCACATGAATTTAATGACCCTTATACAATAAAAATATTATTTTTGAGTTTCGTTGTTCCTATTTTAGAATATGGATCTCAAGTATGGAATACACGCAATATAGGACAGTCGAAACGAATAGAATCTGTTCAAAAACAATTTTCACTGTATGCTCTGAGAAGATTCAAATGGGGCGATGGATTCCACCTTCCGAAGTATGAACATAGATTGCTTCTACTACAAATGATTACTTTGGAAAATCGCAGAAGTATTGCTCAAGTAATGTTCATCTTAAAATTGATCAAGGGAGAAATATGTTCGGAGACCCTGTTGCAGAGTTCCATATCATTCTGTTAGAAATATTGAATTTTTGAGAATAGAAAATAACAGAAATATATGCCATTGATAAACTTAATAGAAACTGTGGTATTGTTATACATGGTAGTAAACACTGGTCTTGATTTTGGATTGCAATACGAATCTCCTCTGAATCATTGAAAGAATTCGTATACGGTGTGTATGTATAAAAATCATTTTTTATAATTGAATTATCGTGAGCAGCAGTCGCTCCGATATTCAAAATGTTGCTGCTATTGTTATACATTGCTCACTTTTTCTCTTTTTGAATCTATATTTTGATTCACTTTAAAACCAAGACCTTCCAAAAATTGAATGTTTTTCTTTGAAATTTTTATTTTCTGTTTCATTGATTTTTTAGTTTCCTTCAAACCGGGTGGTTTTGCTAGAATGACACTTTGTTTTCGAATGTCTATACTTTTATACTTTTTTTTCACATTTTTTCTTTTTTTTTTTTTAAATCTCTCGAGATTTTCAAACTATTGTTAGAACTATGATAGATTAACATATTTGACTTAGTTATTTAGTTGCGGATCTCTCTTGATATTAATTCGACAAATGATTTCACCACCATAAATATTTATTAGTTCTCCTTTATGATCAACAATGGAAATTTGAATGGAACGCAAACTCTTGACCTTAATCGGGAAATAGTTTAAATGTTTCGGAATTTCTATAAATGTTTGACCTTTCACATCTGATGTACTAGTAGCAAATTGATGAATTGTATGACATTGCGACCCATTTATATACGATCCGGAAATTATATCACAATTGATGCGTATTTCACCCAAATTACAAATTTCATTCGCATTTGTATTTTTGATAAATAAATCGAGTAGTGCACAACTATAAAGGTTGTACTGATCTAGTGTGATTTCAGGTAAAAAATCAGCTTGAAGTATTGATGAGGTACTACCTGTAAAAGCAACTGTAATTGTTGAAGTCATTTTTTAAACTAAAACAACACGACCTACTGACATTGATCTTTATAGCTTTTCTTATGAAAAATGAAATAAATTATCGCTTTTATATCAAAACTAATCATTCATCATCAAGATGCAGTTCGTTAAACATTCAATTGATATTCCGGTTGGAAATATAGATGAACGTACATCTACATCTACAAATACATCTACTAAACCGAAACGTCACAGTGATCTTTTACCCAACAATGTGCGTTGTATCATAGCAGGTCCATCTGGATGTGGAAAAACGAACGTTCTTATCAGTATGATTGAGAGCGAACATGGATTGAAATTTGAGAATTTGTACTTATATAGTAAAACACTGGACCAGGAAAAATATAAATATTTGTGTCAAATGCTGCATACGATTAATGAAATTGGTTGCTACACATTCTCAACATCAGAAAATGTTATCGATCCCAGTCAAATAAAAAAAAATTCACTTATTGTGTTCGATGATGTAATCAATGATCATGAAATTAATAAAAAAATGGTGCGTAATATTTTCACACTCGGACGACATCATAGTCTCGATGTGGTTTACATTGTTCAGAGTTATACTAAACTGAACAAGCATCTTATTCGTGACAATTGTAATTTCGTTATTTTATTCAGACAAGATGACTTGAATTTAAGACATGTTTACAATGATTTCGGTGTGAACGTCGATATGACGTTTGAACAATTTAAGAAGCTTTGCTGGGAATGCTGGTGTGAACCTTTTGGTTTTGCATGCATTTCTCTTGAGCATGAAGTAAACTCTGGTCGTTATCGAAAAAATTTCAATGAATACCTGCAAGTTCATATATAAGGAGGTGTACGTGAGTAAAATATAAAATAAATCCATTTATCTCTGTTTTGGTAAAGTATTCCATCAACACAAACAAAAAATGGATCAAAATAATATGTCAAAATTAACTGCTACGCAAAACGTTATCAGAAATAAATTTGAACAAGCTTATACAAATCGACTTGAACATGAAGATGATGTGAATCAAGCAATGAAATCACTCACAACGCCTCGTTCAACATCAACAACAAATTATGCAATTGAAATTATGATCAATTGGAATAAAGGAAGAAATGCAATATGATCCAAATGAACTCTGCCTAAGATTGAAATTTCTTCTAAATTCAAAGTTTGCAGACAATGTACATCATAGACATGAGATAGACTCTATTATCACCAAACTACGTGAAGCAGAAATAATAACATAATTGAAAGGCATGAATTTTGAAAAAAAAGAGGAGAAGTAGGACGAGGAGAAAAAGAGGGGAATTAAAGGGTGATCCAGCAAGAGGTACTTTTTTAAAATTGAACACAAAAAATTCAAATGAATCGAAAAATCTTTATTGGTCGTTTAAAGAACCATACACATTTACTTTTTGAAAATAATAGTTTTCAAATGTTGGCCGCAACTGCTCCGTAGCTCGTCCATTCGGAGGTTCCAATTTTCGATGACGCGCCCAAGCATTTCGACCGGTATGGCACGAATAACGCGAGTTATGTTGACCTCTAGCGCATCAATCGTAGCTGGCTTATCGGCATACACTTTAGACTTGACGTAGCCCCGAAGAAAAAATTCCAAAGGTGTGATATTACACGAACGAGGTGGCCAATTGACGGGTCCGAAAAGTGAAATCAATTGTTTGTCGAAGTTTTGACGCAATAAAACCATCTGTTATGATTTCCACATGTATCATCAATAACTTTTTCGACCGCGAGTAATCTTTATGTTAGATTTCCAGTCAAATTAAAATATGCTCCCTCTCTTCTTACGACAAAAACTTGGAATGGACTTACGTAAATGTGGTTGAATCGATGAATCACTATATTCCCGAGAAACGATCGCTTCGAGCTAATCTATTCCATTCACCAATGTAAATTTCCCTCGCTAGATCCAATAAAATGTCCCAGTTCCCACTCGGGTCCGTTTTATCGCATCGAGTGATTTGTCCAACATCCAATTTGATTTTATCTATATTCACCGTTTTGTGGTCATCAATCGATTCTCACTTCTCAATAAAATTGAAATTAAAGTTTATTTTTTTTTTCAATTTTAAAAATTCAACAATCTTCAACAAATTCGCCTTTTGAGTGAAAAATTATGAAGGTTTATTCTTGACTTTCACTCATTGGTTATACATAACCAAATCTTTTTGTGAAATAAATTCAAAATTTGGTTTAAATAATAGATTGAACTTTGATTTTTATCGAATTGGAATGTTTTCCCTTTAATGAAATCAATCTCGTTTAGATTTTACAACTTTTTCTTACAATCGATTTCCGTATGACCGCTTCCAAGCAATGTCCAAAGAAAAGAGAGCGTGCACTGCACACACCACGTTTTTCTATTCTTTGCTTGCAATTTACATTTTCTGGCACAATAAATTATACGCGTGACGCCATCTATTTTTTTATAGTTATGACTAAAACTAAATTAGACAAGATTACCTTATTGTATACACCCAATTGACATCTCAACACAATCCAGTTGTTTGTTTACGTCTTGTGTCTTTTGTACATATTTTAATTTTATTTGATGTCATTTTATTTTTTAATTCTTATTTTTTTTTACAATTCTTTTGTGATAGTGAAACCAGAACACATCGTATCAGCGGCTGAGTGCGGTTTAGCGCCGTCTTGTTGGAACCAAATGTCGTGGAGCCCATTGACTTCAATTTCAGGCATTAAATAATCCGTTATCATGTTGTGTCGAATTGACACAAGCAAAAAATGTTTACAAAATTTCACCGCATAAAATGCTGTGTTGCCGAATTCATTCAAATTCATGAATGAATCGGTCACAAATATTTATAAAATACACAGTAAATATATGGAAACTACAAGTGTCATTATTAAGTACTTTTCTTTGAAATAGTACGTAAGTTGTGTGAGTTAGTATTTGAGTACTAAAATTCTTTTAATGTGTATACTGTATATGTCCACATTTTCAAACATAACCAAACAATTTTTTTTAGATGTATATAGTACTCAAATACTAACTCATAGAACTTACGTACTATTTCAAAGAAAAGTACTTAATAATGACACTTGTAGTTTCAATATATTTACTGTGTAGCAGTTTTACTATACACAACAAAAAAAAATCATCATCAAAACGTCAACAAGGCTCCATACAATGTCATTGTTCAGCAAAATGGAGCCTGTTACGTATCATTCAAGTGAACATACGAATAAATGAAACCAAATCAAAATGGATGAAATGATGTTAGTTCGATCTTAAGATTTAATGTAAATTTAGTGGCATTCCATAATGTTGTGAAAAAAGTGAAATCAGTTTAAATATAAGTAAAAATGAAAATGAATCAAGACAATTCTTAATATATATAGTGAATATCATATGCAAGAAATTGCATTCAAATTTCAAACCAAATCGACAAATCTATTAAACTAATCAAATGTACCAAGTGCATTACACTTGATTCATTTTCATGTATTTGTTTTGTGATTGTTTATGTTTGTAAGCTGAAAATGTGTTCAATATTCACATGTGCACGCAAATTATCCACAGCAAATGTTGCCGTTAAACACATTGTCGTTCATAAGCACGCTACAACGACTCTGTGTAGTTTGTAAATTGTTGGTGGAATTCGTATTCAGTGCAACATTTAAAATATATGGAATTCATAAATACATTCCAAAGTCTCTGTGTGACGTGTAAATTGTTAGTGGGATTCGTACCGGCAGTTCCATTATGCCATTTAAAATGTACTGTATTCTCAATGAGAATTTCTCATGAAATGGATTCAATACAATTAGCAGGCAAATTTGTATAGAAAATCAAATGTGAATTTCTGAAACATTTTTAACTTTATCATGCGTATATTTCACTGGTGCAACGTATAAACGAATCCATGAAGTTGGGGTCGGCCGCATGGCTAAATCAGTTCAATTTGAGTATCGCTCACAGTATAAGTCTTATATATTCAATAGATAAGCAACACTTTTTTCCAACACTCGAAAGCAACTTTCTGATTATTGCGGTTTGAATCTCTGGTTCAAACTACGATTTGCTGAACGTTCGTCAAAGGTGGTTTTCTGAGTATTGCGGTTTGAATCTCTGATTCAAACTACGATTTCAGAGCATTACTTTTGAGTACATCGCTATTCATTGCATACTGAAGTGCGCTGTCAGACGTTGCGGTTTTTAATTAAACTACGACTTTTGACTATAGCATTTTAATTAACCTTTCGAAAACCTATTGTGGGGTTGTTGTAGTCGGTACGACTTAGCGTTTCAATTATTGGTTCGATTGCTAGCTAGTAATTAAACTGACGATGGAAACGTTCGATTGAACTAACCGTACTACTGTAACAGTGTGAGCACCAAACATAGTCGGTGGTTTGAATGAATGTACATCGGTACATGTCAACATAGCAACTGTAATCATTTAAAATAGTGCGGCAATTGGAACGTTTCTGGTTTATACTATGCATCTTCACGACATAGTGTGAAGATAATTGGAGTGAGAGAGCACACATATGGTTGTGTGTATCAAAACATAGATTGATCGCGTCTCTATTGGGTGTATGTAAAAGAAATGTCGACTTAGATAACAGATGGCGTAACTAGCGTTGTGTGCATCGGAGCACACCGCGGCCATTTTCTTTTTATTTGTCTGTCATTACGCTATAAATTTCAGTATATGTCATTTTGCTGAAGTGTAAACAACGAAGATTTTTTTGCTTCAAAAATGTCGAAATTCGTGCCTGAAAAAGTGGTTTTGCGGGGAACTTCAATAACCTTCTTTCATTTGAAGAAAACCGCTGCTGAAAGTTATCGTTTGTTAGTAGAAGCTTACGGTAAACATGTTTCAACTCAAAAAACTTGTGAACGATGGTTTACGAGATTCAAAAGTGGTGATTTTGACTTGGAAGACAAAGAACGGCCAGGCTTTCCAAAAAAAATTGAAGATGCGGATTTGCAAGCATTATTGGATGAAAATCCTTGTCAAACGCAAAAAGAACTTGCAATGGAGTTGAAGGTTGATCAAACAACTATTTCTAGACATTTGCATGCAATGGGACAAATTCGAAAGCTGGGAAAATGGGTGCCACATCAATTGAACGAAAATCAACTCAGAGCAAGAATCAAAACATGCAAAAAACATCTTGCTGAGCACAAAAAACGTAGTTTTTTGAGTCAAATTGTTACTGGCGATGAAAAATGGATCTATTACGACAAACCCAAGCGTAAAGCAGCGTATGTTGATCCAGGCCAACCAGTACCTTCGCAGACAAAACGAGAAATTCATTGCCAGAAGGTTATGCTGTGTATTTGGTGGGATCAGGAAGGTGTCGTGTATTATGAGCTGCTGAAACCTGGCCGAACGGTTGATGGTAAGTGCTACGAACAACAATTGATCAAAATGGAGCAAGCATTGAAGGTGAAACATCCACGAATAGCGACTAAACAAGACAAAGTTTTTTTTCACGATGATAATGCCAAGCCACATCGTGGAAAGATCGTTAAAAAAAAAGAAAGAACACTTCGGTTGGGATCAGCTTGATCAACCCGCGTACTCTCCAGACCTTGCCCCTTCGGACTACTATTTGTTTCGATCGATGCAAATTGACCTGGCCGATGTACGCTTTAAAAACTTTGAAGAAATACAAAAATGGGTCGCTGACTGGATACCTTCAATTTTTTTTTCACCGAAAAAATCGACATTTTCTTCGCATACACCCAATAGGCAGGAAATTTCAGTAAAAAAATGTTTGACATTGATGGCTGCTAACACTGATTTGCTCCCTAAAAGTGGTATGTAGTAAATTATAACATTTTTATATGCATTTAATATACTTATTAAATATGATTTTTGAAAACTTTTCTTTAGCTCGCATTAATCAAAGGCAGCTTAACTCGTTTGCGAACTCGACCAACTGCCACTTTTCGTGCTGCTTTGCCTGCTGGTTTGCCTGCGTGAAAATAATTCGTCTTCAAATTAATACTACTATTATAGTTTCATTTGTGTTTTGATATTTTTTTATGTTTTGAAGAAAAATATGTATTCTATACTTCTAAAGATATAATCAATATTCACTATTAAATAATTATTGACTATTATCTCTATACCATATGAATCTATTTTATGTAAAGAGATAAAAATTAGTCTCAACCATAAATTCAAGATGATGGAATTATTCTACTTTCTATGAAAAGTTATAATTAATCTGGAAATGTAATCTTTATACAAATGTTGAGTTTTCTAATAAAAATTTCCTTTTTTTTTGTATCCGAAAATTATTTTTCTTGTTTGAAAAAATGTTGCCTGCCCGCCCGTCTGCCCGCCCGCTTGTCTGCCAAAAACAAGAAATGGTTTGTTTTAACACACATTTCCATCTTTATGAATAGAAAACTACGCGAATTATCAATACGAAAAATAAAAACATGTAAAAATTGAAAAAATCCCATGTTCTCCACATTTTCAGAGCAAAACTGATGATTTTTAAGATCCTGATTATGAATATCCGCCGGATCCGGAAATTTGTTTCTCAAAATATAAACGAAACGATGATGACGACAATGATGATGAAGATTTTGTTGACGCAAAAAATGATAAAAAAATTGCAAACAAATGCAAAAATTTTGTCTGCCCGCCCG
Organism: Resseliella maxima; assembly: GCA_029041755.1. Classification (NCBI taxonomy): domain Eukaryota; kingdom Metazoa; phylum Arthropoda; class Insecta; order Diptera; family Cecidomyiidae; genus Resseliella; species Resseliella maxima. Next base: position 45,495 of record JAQOWM010000278.1, on the reverse strand, counting down.
TCTGCCTGGGGAGTTATGACATTATTCATTTTTGCGACCGCCTGACCGCCCGCCTGGGGAGTTATGTCAGTGAGCCGTTGAAGTGAATGAAGATAATCTTCTTTCCAAAAACTCCAAAATGTTTGTACTCGTTTCAACATTGCTCGATATCGACGAGTAAGTTGCACCGACACATCCAAAAGATTTGGTTCAGGAACAGATGTCATTGAATCACCTATCAGAAAATGACCTGGTGTTAAATAATTGAAATCTTCAGGATCAGCTTTCAATTCTTGTTAAGATGGTAGCCAATTCATCATAAGTTAATGATTTTCCCCCGATTACTCTCTTTAAATGTTCTTTTGTTTGACGAATATTCGACTCCCAAATTCCTCCAAATGAATTCGTGCTGATGGCGCATTGAAATGTCTTTGAACGAATTGCTTTTAAATGATCCATTTCATCTTTCTTAAAAAAAAAGAAATGCCTCTGAAGTTAAATCAATAACTGGTTCCAAATGAATTGCTTTGACCCTTATAAATCTTGCTTCCAACTGTTTTTGATGTTTTCAGCATAACGGGACCGCATATATTCCCGTATGTAGAAAAGGTCGATAACATTGAATAACTCGAACAGTTGGTAAATTTGCCATCAATTGATTTGCAATTTTTGGCCCATTCCTGAAACAAGTAACACAATTGGATATGATCTTTCGGATTGGATTACGTCCACCTAATATCCAAAATTTTCTTCTTATTTGACTCAATGTTAATTGAACTCCAGCATGAAGTGCAAGTTGATGATAATGTTGAATAATCAATTTACTGAAATGACTTTCTTTCGGTAGAATAAATGGATGTTTTTCGTCATAACTACACTGTCAAAATTATTAGTGAAGTTAGTCTGTTAAAATACGGAATTGACACATTTCCCGTTAAAATATTCAAAATTATCTGAAAACCACGTAAATTTACCATAACCTCAATATATTATGACGTTCATTATGAAACGTGTTTTTATATAATTTTCTGTTAAATTTGAATATTTCAACGGAAAATCTGTCAATTTCAACTTCACGAATAATTTTGACAGTGTACTTTCTGATAAAGTTAGACGTCCACCAACGCGAAGTATATCATTTTCACCTAAAAATGGATTGAATTTAGAAAATGAATTTGGTAATTTATTTTCGTTGCGCACCATCATGTGGTGTTTATAATAATTTCCTCAAAAGTTTCTTTTTGAATGAATTAAATCCAACGAATATTTGCTTCATTTAATTCTTGAACTTTGATAAATCCTTTCTTTGTTTGTTCTTTGTTCTTTAAAAATTGAAAAAATCGTCTAAACCAAACTGTATATCGTAGTAATTGATTGAAATCAGTACAATAATTGAGTAAATAAGATGTTGGTGTTGAAATTATGTTGTTTATTATTTCGTTGATGTTATTTGATGACCATAATGATTAATGAGATTTTAACCATGACGGTCCATGAAACCAAAGTTCATTATTTTCTAATTCGGTCGGAAATAAACCCCTTGATAAAAGATCAGGTAGATTTTCTTTTGTTGAAACATAATTCCATTGATTTGGTTTAGTCTTCTCTAAAATTGTCAATATTCTATTTGCAATAAAAGCTTTCCATTTATTAGGATTACCTTTTATCAGACCATAAATAAATATTTGTAAAATTGAAATCTTGATGTCGAATTGATTTTACAGTATACTTGATGAGTTTTGCAAGTAATAAAGCAGCACATAATTCCAAAGGTGGAATTGTTTGAGATTTAATTGGAGAAAGCCTTGACTTTGAAATAATTATGTTTGAATGGATTTTTCCGATTTCATCAATACATCGCAAATAAGTTCCTGCACCATAAGCTCGTAACGTAGCATCAGAAAATCCATGTAATTCAAATGTTGAACAAAATGGTGATGTTTTGATCCAACGATGAATTTTGTTTGAAGAAAGTGAAGGTAATTTGTCAATGAATTTTTTCCATTCAAGAAGTATTTCGATTGGTAATGAATCCTGTCAATCAATTTTTAATGCTCAAATTTTCTTCATAAAAATTTTTGTTTTGATGGTGATTGTTGATAGAGGATCGTAAATTCGAGCAATAGTTGATAACAGTTTAGTAATGTTTTCTCTCTTTTCATAGTGGATATTGAAATTAAAATTGTCTGTTGAAGTATTCCAATAAATACCAAGTGTTTTGATTTTCTTATCTGCAGATAACCCATGGGTTGATTGAAAATGGAATGTTTACTTCACGATCTGCTTCTGGAATAGTTTTCGAAACCTCTTCTGAATTGCTTGTCCATTTTTTGATATGAAAGCCAGCAGATTTAAAAATGCGAATTAAATGAACCGGTAATTGTGTCATCCATGTAAATATCCCTTTTCAGAATCTAACTTGCGATTGGAAATTGATTACTATTTAGATCAGCAAGTTTGAATTCTGTTTGAATTGCTGCACACGGTGCATAATTTGTACCAAATCCCAAACGAATAATGCCATGGCAAATACTTAGAGAATATGCATATTCTCTTAAAACAGGACCAGGAAATAAAATTGAATTGAATGAATTTCCATTTGAAGTAATTTTTGCTGCGTTATACATTGGTCTTAAACGAGTTGATGTACTATTTTGATTGACGACTGCATGATGAGGCAGATAAAAACAATCATAAGCCTCTCTAGCATCTTCAGTGTAATACAAACGATTCGATTCTGTATCGAATAATATTTTTTGCATATTCAATTTTAAATTCTGGATTGATTGCAAATTTCCTCTCCAATTGAAGAAATTGTTTTAATTCGTTGTCACGAGATTTTCCCAAAACAGCATTTGGATATAAAGGTGTTCGAAATGGGAATTTGATGATGAAATGACCTTCTTCATCACGACCAAAATTTTGATTAAAAAATCCAAAACATATTGCTCTTCGATTGAATAAATTCTTTCCTCCGAAATTTCTTCAATTTCGAAGAATTTTCGGAGAAGTTCATTAAAATGTATTGTATTGATTGAAACTGAAGATAAACAGTCATTATTACAGTAAAACCCCTCTATAATGGAAACTCACGGGACCAAAATTTTTTTTCCATTATCGAGGGTTTTCCATTGTTCAGAGTTTCCATTATAGAGAGGAAAAATGAAAATTGGAACACGATTTTCCGTTGAATAGAGGTTTTCTCATTTATTTTATAAATCTTTTGTTAAACTTGTAACAAATCATTCTACTAAGTATTCGGCATGAATATGAATATAAAAAATAATAAAATTTGGAGAAAAGGAAACTTTGTGGATGTTCTTTTTGTGGTCTTGAATCAAATTGAATTTTTCTTTGAGGGTGAAACGCGCGCGCTTCACTTCTATCTTTTTATTGGGAGCCATAGCTGCTGATTTAATCTCACCTTATCGATTCGAAACTCCAATGCAAACTGAAAATTTCAGCATCATTTCTGTTTTGAATTTTTGTATGAATGCGAATTTGTATGAATGGAAACATGCTTCCGATGATTCTCCAATAAAATGATGATCGAATGATATTGTTTTTATTTCGTTAAACAATAAAGTCAAAGAGAAGAAATTGGCCAGTTGATCGTGAACGAAAGACAAATCAGATGATGCGTACAAAAAAATTCGATTTTGTGTTGAAAACGACAGAAAAAAAATTGAAGCAAGAAGACCGATTTTCCACTATTGAGAGGTTTGGTTTCCGCTATTGAGCACTAAAATTGCTCGGGACAAATTTTTTTGTCCACTATCAAGGGTTTTCCACTATTCAGAGTTTCCATTATAGAGGGGTTTTACTGTATATGCTTTGCCAAAAACAATCCAACCCAATTCTGTTCGTTGTGCGGTTGGTGTTCCCGGTATTCCCCTTATTATTTCAGCCATCACATTATCCGCAAATACTTCAGCACTCAAAACCATATCAATGGGTCCAATTTGATTAAAATTTGAATCAGTTAATTTCAAACCCTTGATATGTGACCAATTTGAATAATGGATTTCTCTTGAAGATAGTCAATGAACCAATGTTTTCAATACAAGTGCATAAACTTCAGTTAAAAATGAAGAAATACATGATTGAATTTTGAAATTAACAACAGCATTACTTTTTGATTGAACATGATCCAAGTGATCAATATTGATGAAACATTTATTCTTCTTTAATTTCAATGTTTATTTATTTATTTGAATTAGCTTTCGCTCTATTTGGTGTATTACATTATATGTTACAATTTTCGATAATATATTTTTTGCATTTATTTTTTAAGATATTCAGTGAATGTGCTTGTTTGATTTCATTTGGTATTTCATTATATAATTGAACTCCTTTATAAAACAAATTTTTCCGTGTTGATTCTAATCTAAAATTTGGAAGTCTCAATGCATTAACATTATTCTGTCTTGTGTTTCTTTCATGAATGTCATTTGTAAATATGAAATTATCAAACAAATATTTTGGTAACAAGTCATTTAATATTTTATAAATATAAATAACTACATTGAATTTAATCATTTGTGATATACTGATCAAATTTAGTGCATTTAACATAAATCTGGTTGGGGTACGGAATTCACAATTTAAGATGATCCTCATGGCTCTATTTTGAATTTTTTGCATTTGTTCAATTTCTTCATTATTACAATTTATATAGATTGTCGAACAGTATTGGAAGTGTGGCAAAACTATCGAGTTATAAATTATTTTTTTTGTGTCAAATGTTAGTTTTTTCGATATTCTATACATTAAATTCGTTTTACTTGCTGCTTTTTTAACACTATATTCTGCTTGCTCTTTAAACGATAACTTGTCGTCAATTATTGCACCTAAGTATTTTATTTTGTCAACTTTTTCAATGATTTCATTTTCGATACAAACATTTGGCAAGACAATTTCATTATTCAAATGTTTTCTTGAAATACACATCCATTTAGTTTTGTTCTTATTCAATATTAATTTGTTTAGATTTAGCCATTTTACAATTTCATCTAAATCTTCGTTTATTTTGTTAATAGCATTTACAATATTATTTTCTTTGACAACGATGCATGTGTCGTCGGCGAACAAAATAATGGAACCATTTACGTCAATTTTGGTGATTTTGTCAATATATAAATTAAATAAAATTACGCTGAGTGCAGTCCCTTATGGAACACCAATTGAAATTTCTCTTTCGTTTGATAATGATGATTTGAATTTTGTGCATTGTCGACGAGATTCTAAATAATTTGCTAACCATTTTAGCTCGATGTCCATTACTCCAATTTCTTTCAGTTTGTTCAGTAAGATTTTTCTATCGATCCTTTCAAAAGCCCGTTTCAGGTCCAAAAACACAGCCACTATGCTTTGTCCACTTTCAATGGTGGTTTTCCAATCATTTATGATGAAATTGATTGCAGACTCACATGAGTGTTTCGCTCTGAACGCTGATTGATACTGTGATAAGAGATTGTTGTCTTCAATATGTTGAACGAGTTGATTTTTTACGATAATTTCGATGATTTTTTCGTCATTTGCAAGCATATTTATACCACGATATTCTGTTGCTTTTTTTGTGTTAGTCACTTTCGGAATTGGGACGACAGTAGCCGTCTTCCACGCCTCCTGGAAATATCCAGTTGTCAACGATTCATTTATTATATTTGTCAAAAAATAGCTGCAATATTCTGCCGAATCATACCATACTTTCGAGTTGCATACATAAGATTTGTTTATTTTTTTTGTCAGGAAACGTAGAATTTCGGTCACTTGTTCAATATTTGTTTGCTGAAATTTGAACAATTGTACAGCTCCTTCATTGTTTTGTGCGATTTGTTGCATTTCTGACGGAATGTTATTATTCAAATCGACTATACTTTTGATGAAATAGTCGTTGAATTTTTCGTTCTTTGTACGCAGTTTCTTCGAAAATGATTTCATCACTAGTCTTCTTATTTTTGTCAGTTATCAAATTATTCAAGCATTGCCACATTTGTTTTTTATTTTGACCCGCAGTAATAATTTGATTTTTCGTATGCTCGTTCTTTTTTGACTTTAGTAGTTTATTATACACATTTCTGACGGTTACATATTTGTTCCAGGCATCGTCATTCCTTTGACACAACCATTGATTATATATGTTTATTTTATCATTTTTCATTGCACTTAGTTCGTAGTCAAACCATTTTTTTGGTTTTGACACATTGTTAATTATCACATATTTTGTTAATGGTATCACAGATGTTCGGAGATTTTTGCGAAGAATATCCAGTTTGTCATCAATATTTACTAAACTAAACCTGAACCAGTCACATTTACTCAAGTTGTCAATTAAACTATGCTTAGAATAAGACGACCACGATAATACATATTCATTTGAGCCAATATCATGTATATTAGATTTTATATCGATGTCAATTGTTTCATGGTCAGTAATGATATCACAGTTTAACGGTTTACAAAATACGGTATCACAGCGGTTTGTTATCACATAATCAATTAATGTATTTGATTCATTTGTTTGTCCTGTGGAAAAGTTCACTATTTGTTCGAGACCATGTTTCACTAGAATATAATTGAATGCTCTTGTATTATTGTTAATCACATTCATGTCCATATTCATATCACCAACAATCACATTTAATTTGTTTAAGTTCACAGTTTCGTTAAGGAATGAGTCTATAAATTCGCTGGAAACACTATAATTTTGTGCTGGCGATCTATAAAATACCGAATAAATGCCGTTTATTCCACAGTTAAAAAGTTCAATTGTTAAGCACCAAATTGTTTTCTCTTCAAATATATTGTTTATTAATTTGTATTTCAGTGATTTTTTTATGTAAATCATCACTCCGCCTGTAAAACGACTTTGCGAGTAACATACCACTGAGTTATAACCGTCAATTGCGAATTCACTATCACTAATGTCTGTTGTAATTCGCGTTTCTGTACAAAATACTATGCTTGGTTTTTGTTGCCAGCATAATATTTCAATTTGATTTAAATTTGCTAATAAACTACGCGCGTTGACATATATTGCATGACAATGTTCATTTTTCACTTTGGTGTCGGTGTTTTTCTTATTTGCTGTGGTGTTGAGTTTTTCGGTGAGGTTAGCTCGTTTATTTCCATTTTTTCCATCGGTGATTTTCGGTTTTTCGCTGGTGGTAGTTCCGGGAAAAAGTCTCCCAATGTTTTATTTGGCATGAATTCACGAACCATAACTTCCTCAGGCCAAATGTCCGGGTTACACAGAATATCAAAATTTTTATCATTTACTTCAATTTTGAAGGAAATGAATTTCAGAGTGCTGAGGTCACGGTCCTTTTTCACTAATTTGTGGACATTAAATTCTGCCTTGTCTTTTATCGGTGTGTTTGTCGTGATGTACTCTGTGATTTCTTCAGCTGTTGCACACGGTTTTAGTCGAGAGACCCATACGGCTTTTGAAAATTTCGGTTTTTCTGGACGTTTTATTTTCGGTACCACTGACAGACCAGTAAAAGTAGTTTTTGTTCCGGTTTTTGCTACTGGAGCTTCATATTTAGCATTATTCGGTTTTTCTTCCGTTCGTTTACGTTTTGCGGATTGATTCGTTGCATTTTTTCTTATTGTTTCAGCAAATGTTGTCATCGATGTGTGTGCAAATGGTGAACTCGTATTTTTATTTGGTTTCGGTGTGAAAAAAGCAGTTTCATTGCATTTAGTTAACGGTGGTCTTACTGCTTTTCCCATAATGACATCAGTGGCGTTGAAAATATCATTTGTTTTCGAGTTGATCGCATCCAATTTTTTCCCATTTGATTCGAATACACCTCTGAGTTGATTTGTTTATTTGTCATTTTTTCAGTTTTTGGTGTTGATTTTGTTGCATTTATTGAAGCATTCAATTCAATTGATGTACCATTTGACAGTTCTGTGACACATTTGTTGCAGTAAATTCGGATGTTCGGTGATTGAATTTGGTTCAATTTTGCAGTAATTCCAATGCATGGCAAATGTATTATTTGTTCACAATTTAGGCATTTTGTTGAAAATTCCGGTTTAATATTCGCCGGTGGACAATCGTCCCGCGAACATATTTTGATTGTTGCCATTATGTTGGTGTAATCACACAACAATTGCAACACTTATGCACTGTGTATATGAGTGTTCAGTTTATCACAATGATTCTTTACTCAAAACATAATAAATTTAAACAAACTTCATATATTTCGAAAAGACAATACTTTAATCTTCACAAATATTTAGTTTATTTTATTTAAGATACCATAAAACTATTTATTTACTTAAGAATATACGGAGCACAAAACAATTAGATTGTGACTTTTTGAAACATAACCTCTAGACGTAATTTCAATGTTTGCACAGCAGATTCAGAAATTGCACAAGCTTCGCCACCCTGATAATTTACAGCTCCCATTGGTAAGAATTTTCAAATCTATTAAATTATATTTTTAAATCAAAATACATTAAAATATATGAAAGTATTGCGTATGATTTCGGATGTATCGCGTAGGGACCAATGGGAGAACAGAATTAGGAATGAGAAAGTGCGTGAGGATTTGAATGTGGATTCGATAGATGAAGTAGCAAGAAAGTCAAGATTGAGATGGTTTGGGCATGTACAACGTATGAATGAGTGTCGTTTGCCGAAGTTAATTTTGAATGCTGAAGTGAATGCGCCGAGGGGGAGAGGCAGACCACGTGGACGATATTTAGATTCGGTGAAGAATGATCTGAATGAAAGAGGGTATGACTGGAATAGGGAAACTCAAGACCTGGCTCTCGACAGAGCATGCTGGAGAAGAATTGTTAGAGGGCTAGACAGACCATTACTAGACAGACCAGACGCTGAAGGGCATTAATGGTCTATAAATGATTGTTGTTGTTTTTGTTGTAATCAAAATACATTAAAAGACTATACAAAAATGTCAAACCGTCAGATAGCATTAGAAATAGGTCGAGGCAGAGACATTGTTGGAAATTTCCTCAACAAACGCGAAAACTATGGCAAAAACAAGCATACCCGTCGGCCATCAACCGTTTCAACGGCGCAAAAACGGCTTTTTATTCGAAGTGCGGCGAATAGTTTCAAAATTGCACGGCAATTAAGGACTTAAAACAATTTGTGTGTTGGTGTTCGACGTGTTCAAAAGATTTAAAGCGGCTCACAACGTCTAAAATACAAGAAAATGAAGCGTAAGCCAAAGTTGTCTCCAGCAAATATTGAGGGTCGTAAGAAATTCGCTTTGGATCTCGTTCACCGCGTTAAATAATCGTATTACATGATGCCAAGGGTAAATGAACCAAATATTAACCGGGTTGTTTGAGAAAAATACATTTGTCTCGTCTAAATAACTTGTAATAAAATTAAATTTATAAAAAAAATCGAAATCTTTGCATTTTGTGAAGATATTTTAAAAAATGTAAGAGTCGGTAAAATTAGCGCAGAGTATCTTATTTAAACCAATCTATCAGAAAATGCGAAATCCAATCCTACCGTTTATTGGTTTGCATGCCATAATAATTTAAACGACAGAATTTATTGGAAGGTTAAAGAATGATTTAATTGAAAAACAAAGAAATTGAGAATTAAAATTCAAATGATGAAAAATGGTTTAGCTGGCGAATTACGATTTAAATTATGAAGAACTTGACTATGAAAAACGAAGGTGGCGATGAACGAGAACGACAAGAACAATTAAATACATTGATGGATTGCTAAAATCGATAAAATCGTGTAATATATCGATATTAATAGTTGAAGAAATTGCGCCAGCTGCAATTTATTATCAATTTCCAAATATCAGTCATTTCATGATTCATTCTATGAACCAATTGTTTTATGTAGCAATCATTCGTGTTTCAATTGAAATTGAATAGTGTCTTGTGGAAATTTTTCCATCTTGGGAATATTGAGTTTTCCGTGTTTACATTTTTTCGTCACAAAATTTCGTTCATTGAATAGAGTAAAGTGGGCCAATGTCTTATTTCTGTATGTCTTCGTACTCATTGAGCAATGATTTTTTCTGAAATTGAAATTTTCCTTAAGAGGCGTTACGCTCACAGCAAATTGTTACTCATATGGATATATTTGCACCTCGGCTCAATGCGAATTGTGATGACATCAAAATCTCATAGAAAATATTCACGCGGCCAATATCCGCGCAACGAAAAAGTATGATTCTCATGGGGCAAGATACGATTCCTCAAATGTACAAGTTTCATTGAAATTTTCCGAATTAAACTAGTGAAAGTGCCAGTGTACTAGGGTGATTAACTAAGTTAACTAAGAAAAAAAACACAGATTTTTTGCTCAAATTAGAATTTATGACTTTTTTGTGGTTTACAGCCTTTACAGCCTTTAGAAAGCCCTAAATAGAATAAATATAAATGCAATAGCCATTTTATTAGATTTTACTTCAAAGACATTTTTGTGAAGAATCGTTCATTTTTGTTACAGGTAAACATACTTCGGAGACTTCCAGATTTTTTTTCCTACGGGGACGGATCCTACACAAGTCATAATTTCAACGCAGTATTTTGACGGAATTGTCCAAAATCGCACCACCTCAACATTTAGTTTGACGTATTTTCTGCTGCTACAGCGAAAACACCGAATTTTAGTCGATGAAAACCGGCAATATAATTATTTGTTGTTGTTTACTTGTTATCAATGCTTACAAACAAGTGCTTTTTATGTGCGTATCAATATATTCGGTGAAGGTAGACCGCGAAGACGATATTTGGATTCGGTAAAGAATGATTTGAATGAAAGAGGGTATGACTGGAATATGGAAACTCTAGACCTAGCTCTCGATAGAGTATGTTGGAGAAGAATTGTGAAGGGGCAGCCATTACTAAACAGACCAGACGCTGAAAGGCATTAATGGTCTTTAAATGTTTGTTGTTGTTGTTGTTGTTGTTATCAATATATTCCCGTTTTCTCCGAAAATCCTTTTCTTTCTTTTCCCATCTCGTTTTTTACCGATTTTTCACAAAATTCCTGTTTTTTCCCTAAAATTAGAGATGGGAGGTAACAAAAAACAAAACAATAAAACGTTTCTAACAGCGACAGATATAGGTTTTACCATATGTGTTATAATAATAATAATAATAATAATAATAATAAAGAAATGTTTACCTCATGTAATAAGTATTTAAACTAATATTCATTTTACGTTTTACAATAATGGCCATTTTTTATTTCTCTTTTAAATTAATAATGATAAATGACTACAGAAATTAAATTCTCAACACTTAAATACGTTCTGTAACGTAAACTTTTGCTGTCGCTGGGGCATTTGATCGACGCACTGCAAATGGTACCATTATGGCCAATGCGATAAATACGCACCCCAAACTATTGATTATTATACCTTCTTCGGTGAATTTAGAATAATCATTCCTATGAATGGAAGAAAAATCATAATGCTGTTAATAAACTGTTCAAATTATGTTGTCGAATGAGAAAAAAATTGTTTGAATTTTACCCTAATGTCCAAATGGCTTTCTGCGTTAAACCACTTACACAGCTGGTAACCGCCAATAAAAATGTTGCTAAACCAATGCTTGCGTGAATTGGGACCATGGCACTGCGACAGCCGTATGTCATTTTTGCACAGCATAGACATACAAAGAATCTGTTAGAAAATCGTTCATTTTTAGTAAAGGCAGTCAAATGCGCATATAGGCGTAGTTTTTTCTACCCAAATTGTAAAGAAGAAAAAACTTGAGTGATTTTTCCTTGTAAATTTGAATTCATATGAAATAAAATTGATTAAAAATGAATTATTCACTAGAATATGGTGGATTAAATGACAAAAACTCATACTGGAAAAAACTTCTTCGTACTCATTTTTCTTCCATATATTTGCATGCGAATGCCAATAATGTCGACCACGTTGCTTGTATTTATTTCCTTTCGGGAACATACTAACAAGGCTTGAATTCTTTTAATATTGCGTATAATTGTATTATAAATACTTACGTAAAAAATCCAAACACAAACTGCAAAACAAATAAACCCATTGTAATCAAACCCAGCCATGCATGCAAGGAATAAAAATTTGGAATTGGTGGGTCAGACAAATTATGTGACTCATATACAGCCCAAAATCCAATAGCAATGCAAGGAATAGCTAACGCATGGAACAGTGCATGTGCCAATTTTGCATATAAGTGTTTTAAACAGCGACACAATCGATAAAGTAAAATTGCTATTAGAATGAAATAGAAAAATATTGCCACATATAATTTTAACTCAAAGTTTTAGTTCAGAGTTGATTCTCACAAAACCCAGATAAAGTTATAAATCCAGCGACCATCAACACAGGATGCAAATTGAATATGAGTTTTGGGTCTCTCAAATCAAAACTATCCCGATAATGTATAACCCAAAACAAAGTCAATGCTGTTGCACCAATAAGAAGAACAGAGGCTACGATCACTGTAAGTATGTATTCACACCAAGAAGCGCAGCCCCAAGTATTTCCAAGGTCATCATCATACCTGCTGAAAACCGAAAGGGAACATCAAAATTATTTAAATTTATAATATTGATATCTTATAATGATTTAATTTTTTGTTTACATAAAAAAACAATTTGTAGTACCAGTCCTATATTAAAAGAGATCTTTTATTTTTATTTCGTTCGGTTTTGGTTTTTCTCTAACAAAGAAACAGCATCCAACTACGGTTTATTAAGGTAATTTACAAGATCTTTCATGATATGATACAATTCACATCAATCTATAATTTGAATATTAAGATTGCTTATTAATTTTGTGTTTTAATAAAAATAATTTTGGGCAAAAAACTTTCATTGTCTTATGGAATGCAACTAAGTTTAACACTTATAACTTAAGGATAACTAACCTAAAAACGACTATTGTGGTTTTTTGCTTTAGTTTTACTCATTGAATGGGAAAAGTATTTTTTTTCTAACACATTTTCATCAGATTTATTAAAAGATAATCAATTCTATCTAATCTTCACACCCAAAACGACAATAAAAATCAAAACCCATAACAATATTTTCAAAAAATCGAGAAATATAAAAAAACAAATATTTTCCATTGCCTTCATTAATTGAATACGACGGATTGATCATTCAGAACATTTGCTTAGTTGTGATTGAGTTTTACATTTTTTCTCATATAATTACAGTAACTTAGTCTGAGATCAAAGAAATGAAATGAAAGTAGACAAAGATCGCTTTCCCTTGCATATCATCTGTATTAAACTTTGTGCGAATATTTATTGCATATATGGTTTTAAAAAAAAATTCTGTTCGAACAAGAATGCAGAAATATTGATAGGTAGTATTTATACACCCACAGAAATGTGTCTGTCATTTGAACAACCCTACGTGTAGTTCATATTAATTCCAACGAAAATTGTAACTTTTCCAATCATGGTATTCCACATGACAGATTTGTTTGCTTTAATACCAACTCGCTTGAGGGCGCAATCGAAATATCACATTTACAACCAAATACGCAAATGCATTGGTATTAATGCAAACAAATCTGCCATGTACAAAATTCCAACCATAGCTGTAAACTTCACAACTTTCGTTGGAAATATGACATTTTAAACCAAATGTTGGAATATTCGCTATCAAATTACTCTGGGTGTAGTGCTGTGAAATTTAGATAAAAATAACAAATCATTTTATCACGTATGTTATCTTGGAGATAAACTTATTACGCACACTTGAGGTAAAAATGTATGCATAAATTCTTTTATCCATTGTGAAAATTGGTTTTAATGATAATTTAATTACTGTTTTACTAATAAGAAGGTCTATGAATATATACCTGTGCCATAAACAATTTAGAAAAATTTCGCTTCATCATTTTAAATAGGACTACCATAAAAAAAATGATATAAATTAATGGGTGTTTGTATTGAAACATAGCGGTGTTATCAATAGTGACGAATATAAAACAAATTATATTCTTTCGCAAATTTTCGTAATTGCTTACATCCGCTTCATAGCAGTTAATTATATCTATGATAAGTTTACTTACGACGTTCCAACACTGTTGCCACCTCTTGTCATTTTGGTACTGACAAATGAATAATTGTATTTTTTCTTTCCGTTTTCCACAACCGCAAATGTCTTTTTTCCAGAGGTAATATGTTAATTTCGTCTGTCTATTCAGCTCTTAACCATACACATCAATTGGATTTCATATGAACTGAATTGAATTGAATTTAATTTAATTTATATATGTGTGTAATTTTTATAGCAAAAGAAGAAACTTCAACATAAATGTCAACATTTATTCTGTTCTGTGGCTATTAATTAATTATCATTTTACATAAATTTGAACGCTTGTTATTACAAAAAAAAAAAAAAAAAATGATCACAAGATCAAGCCTCATCTATACATTAATGTACATAGATGAAAAAAGATAAGATACAAAGACAAAGTCACAAACATTTATATACTAGAAAAAAGGTCTAATATTCAATAAATTTTCACTTTTCAACTTAAACCGGACACACAAATTTTGATTATTGATTTTTGATAATTATTAAATATTTTGATAAAAATTGTCGTTTTTTTTATTTTTAACCGAGTCACGAAAAAAATTAAGTTTATATACGATTGTTTATTCGCCTTTACAACCAGAGATCTTCCATGTGACTGACTCTATACGGTATGGCTTTGCTTTTGTCAATGTGAATTATTCTTTGTACATGACTTGCCAGTACATACACATATCGAGTAAATGATATCAGGTTTCAAAAGCATTTGTGCACGCTGTATAATTGAAACAGCTAATGGGTTGTTGCTACTTACAACAAAGCAAAACCAAAATATAAAACTAACACATAAATAGCTATTCGATTGCCCATTCTGACTGTGCAGGTGTTGTGTGGTAAAGAGACTGCAAATGATAATCTTAAAAAATATAATTTAGATTATTTTGTTTCAAATGCATTTTTAATAATTTTAAGTTGAAAACTCCCAAACTGATAATGAACAGTGGTGTCACAAATTTATTGATTAGAAACAAAAGTATTTTTTCATTTTTATTATGAAGAAAATTAAACTGTAAAAAAATCTTTATTAATCATTTGTCGGAGCCACACAAATCACTTTTCCGCGTTATTTGACCCATATTTAACAAATTATATGGATTCTTTCAAAATAAAAGTAGATAACTTCATTTTGTCAAAAATGTTGTAAATATTTTACGCATGATTCCATATAAATAATTTGCCATCGTTAATACTAGTAAAATATTAATTGTGTCATGGTACATGGTACTACTCTTTTCTAATAATAACCAATTGATATTGACCCAACTCGGACAAAAATATCACCAAAATTTACAAAATAGTCGGTTTTCTGAGCTACACAATTTCCTTGAATTTTTGCAAACGACATGTTAAAAATGTTGAGCAGTATTTGAATAAAAAAATTCTTCTGCACCTATTAATATTCTATAGCAACACATTTTATTGCCTAACAGTAGTAATTTATGGAAATGTAAACCACTCACTTGAGTCACAATTGCTTGTCATACACCTTCAGAAATAGTGCCTTAATCAAATCATCAAATTTGGTTTATATTTGATTAATGACTGAAGCAAAAACTGATTCGAAACCTAACTCATCAATGGAATCATGTTATTGTCTTATTCTATATAACTTTCATGAACTAACAACATTGGATATTTCTAAAAGAATATACTTTAATAAGAAAAAATTGTCCAAATCTAATTGAATATATATTTAAAAAAAGGATAAATTAGATATAAAAATATATATCAATTTATATTAATGAAGATCAATGTCTAGTAATAGATAAAACCATTCATGGTCATATATTTATAAATGCCAAAAAATCTGTTATGTGGATAAATACATCATAAATGTTATCATCATTACTACATTATTGTTAAATTAGTTATATATGTCGGTTTCTTTTTTGTTGGACAGAATAGTTTTAAATTACACTTTTTAATTGAAATATTTGGTTTTTTTTCATGCTCTATAGGTTACATAGGCGTAGAATTTATTTTCCGGCACTTTCTGCCTTAGATTAACTTCATTCGAATTGGTTACATCCGCTTATTGCGACGCAACAATTTATACCAATTTAATTTTTGTTATCAAATAATTTAACCACAATGTACAAAATATGATCATATAGTTTCATTGTGAATTATGTTTTTATTGTGGATCATTATGATGAACCTAGATAAGAGATTTTTGCTCCAACTTTATTTTCATATGTTAATGTCCCAGGCCTTCTACATACAATATTCTATTTTAAAATCGAAAATTTCTCTCTTTCTTATAATCTGAGGTTAAGTTGAGCTTT
This sequence comes from Resseliella maxima, assembly GCA_029041755.1. NCBI lineage: Eukaryota > Metazoa > Arthropoda > Insecta > Diptera > Cecidomyiidae > Resseliella > Resseliella maxima. The sequence goes on along the minus strand of JAQOWM010000278.1, from coordinate 29,166 downwards.
GAATCCTTGTCTATCCAGCTTTTATCAACTTATGTGTGGTTATTCTACATAATACTTTTAAATTTTATCCATCCTATATGATGGTTAGCAATTTTCTTATTCAAATCAAAACACCTTCAATGATTGATTAGTTAATGAAACAATTGAACTTACTTATGATCTTGCGAAGAAATACATCTTGAAGGCGTTTTCTCATTATCTTCTATCTCCACTTGAGCTTCTGTTGATGAGTTGATCGAAGTCATTTTTAAATTATTCGTCATTGAATTTTCCACTATAGATTTCAAATCAACTAATGAATCCTTCAGCATTCTAAAAAAAAAATGATTTTAACCATAGTTGATACTGTATATTTTTTTATCGCGGATTTTTGTAATATTTTTATGAAAAAATTCGAATTGGCAACTAACGAAGGTGCTTTTTACAACTGGTTTGTACAACTTTCTCTCTCTCTTTTCTACTCACACCATTGCACAATCAATAAATAGTCAAAGTAATAAATGAAACTACATTTCACTTATTTTCTGCAATAACACATACCAAACGACATAAAGTTAAGTTTCAAACCAATGAAAATCTATCATCACGTACCATCCAAAGAATGAAAAGAACACAACAATCCGATTCAAACGATAAACGCAGAATAAATGAATACTGCTTTTGTGCACTATATCACCGGTATATTTGAACTACAACAATCTATTGCCCCCCATTCAACTACGTTGTTAATAATTTATTTTGGTATACCTATTCACTCTTACTTGTTGAAAATCCATAATATTTTAAAAATAAATAAACATACTTTCATAAAGGGAACACCCCAAAAACTGTTTTTTTGGCAAACAAAAAGAAAAAAAAAAATTTTAGAATTCCATATCATTCTGTCAGAAATGTTGAATTTTTGAAAATTCGTACTGTTAATAATGGCTATCAAAAAAATATGCCTTTGAATATATTAATTCAAACATTCAAAAAATATTATAATGAAAAAATTTTGAATGAGTATGTAATAGATTTTAATGTCAGCTCTAATGTGGTTAAGGGGAGATGACTAAATTGCTTAAAAAACCTTAAGTGGTATTACCAGTTAGCTCGAGCTTCCATTTTAGTTATAGTTTTGAATAATCCACCATTTAGTCCAGACCTGAATATGATTAAAAACATTTGGTCCATCATGGAAAGTATTCGACCACAATTGATTGAAAGAATACACAGAGGTTTGATGCTCATGTTTTCAAAAGATGGGATTTTAGGAAATCGGTTAGGTAGTTTGAATCGGTTATAATAAATATGTCTTCAAGAAATTTGAATAAAAAAGAAATACCACATGCATACACACAAATAAAAACGCGGTTGATGCTAAATGAATTGCTGTAACTTGGCTATGTGGGGTGAATTTTTCGTTGATTGCGGTTAAGTTTCTTCTATTTGGTCGGAAAATATATTAATTAAGCTACCACAATCCATGCAAAATTAACGCCATCTACATGTTCAATATTGCATTGAATTACATTTGTACACAATTTTATGTTGAATGCGGTCACTTACAAGATATATTTTCCAACAAAACAGAAAAAATTTAACCGCAATCAGTAAAAAATGCACCACACTCAGCTAAGTTACCGCATTTTGCTGTACATAAACCGCGTTTTTTTTGTGTGTAATCATTTTTTTTCATATAGGTTGAAGCTATACAAAAAAACATCATGTTACGCTTTATTATATTGAATTTCTTATAGTCTTATAGTGTTTCATTACTTTAATTCCATTTTCCAGATATATTTAATAATCTGTACAAGTCGATGCGCAATAGATTCAGATACGTCATAGAGTATGATGGAAATATCTACCACTCTAACCAACGGCATAACATTCGAATTTAAAACTATTTGTTTTTCATTTTATTTATGTTTTTCAAACATATTTTTAAATAAACATAACACATGTATCAGTTTTGAGATTATACTTAAGCGTACGCCACTTAAACACCAAACAAACAAATTGAATATTTCTCTTTATGGTAGTTTGCTTTTTTATAAACTATAGAAAAACATTTTTACAAAACACTTAACGAACCATTATCTTCGAACGGACCGATTCCACTTGCTTCAACTTTCTCTTGATTCGTCCAATAAATTGTTGCTCGGATTAAGCTTCTCAGCCCTTCTCGTTCAACTTACGTTGACCAGAAATCTTCGATAGGACGTGCCTGTGGGATGTTTGGAGGTTTGTCTTTCTTTGGTACTAATGGTATGTTTTGTTTAGTGAACCAATTTATCTCGAACGTGATGTTTTTCAATGAATTTTTTCAATTTTGGCAAGCATTGATCGATATAAGTGTCAGAATCAATCGCTTTAACTTTGTTTGGGCGGATGACTGGTGTTGAAATACCCTTTGATGAAATTGCACACCACACCAATCTTTGGTTCGAATTTAGATTTGCCGGCATTTATTGTCTGGCGTTGCTTCAATGCTATCAGTGTAATAACCATCATTGGCAGTCAATTCATGATGCGAAAAAATGAAGTGAGATTCATCATCCAAAATCATGAATTTTCCGTTTGCAATGTGTTTGTCACGAAGTGCACGGCAACATTTTTGTATTATTTCAAGTTTGTCTTGATGTATATTTTGGTGCTCCCCTAAATGTTCAATAAAAAAACATTGTTTTTCTTCAAAATAGTACAAGCTATTGCATTTGAAACACCAAATTTTCGCGATAATCGCCGTGTTGATTGGCCAACCTTGTTTTTAGCACTTGGCAGTAGATCTTTTGTTGTTCTGACACTTGATTTTGGTGGACGACCAGATTTTCTTTTTCCGGTTCTTTACCATCCTGACAATCCTTTAAAACACGAGATATGTTTGTACGTGAGATTGGCTTGTCTTTGAACTCGAAGAATTTCCTTTGTACTTAGTTCACCAAAAAGGTTTGCGACACTTTTTCGTAAATCCAGTTTATACGCCATCATGAATGAAAATATTTGTGCAATTCGGTTTTGAAGTAGAGTAGGAGTACCGTGAACTATATTGTGTGTATTCGTTGACATTTTGGTGTTTGTTTATGTAGCGTCGTCATAAACGCCTGAATATAGTCTCAAAACTAAAGATACACATGTTACAACTACTTTGTTTAATAATAACACTACTTAGTTATAATAAACTAATATTCACAAAATATTTTTGTATATGCAGTGGCAGCGGTTCTTTACAGAATTTACAATACATACAAACACTTTTTACAAATATACAAGTTCTCGTTTGTATCGTGAATAGTCCACAGATCAGCTGCCAGTGTATGCGTATACATCACAAACTATGTATAATGCTATTGCGCAAAATTGTTTTCAAGTAAAAGAATAAGATAGAAACAGAAATATATTTTTGACACAGATAATACATTTTTCTCTAGAAAAAATTCAACATTATGAATCAAAAAAAACCAATTTTACACATTTCGATAAATGAAGTCATTTTGAGTCATTTCATATTGAACAACGTTTGACAAAATTTTCATTAGGCATTAGTCATTCAATGTAAAATGAACATGAATAAAAATTGTATGTTCCACATAAACATTTGCTACAGATCAAAAAAAAAACCTTATATCTGAGAATAGTCCAAATTCATCGGGTTTATTACTACGAGAAATATACCTGTTTAACTATCGTATCACTAATAAATTTAAAAAATATCATATTTGATAGTATAAAGGAAATAGAAAAAATAAATGAATATATGGTTTGTCACATTTTATTTGGAAAATGTATCAAAGACGAAAAACTATTGCATCGCTCTCATACCAGCCAATTTAGTTGATATTTATCAAAACTTTTAATTCGATTTAATTGGTATTACATTTTTGAAAAATTGAGCCGAGCTGTTCAATATGAAAACTAAAAAAGACTTGAAAAATAACAAACTGCCAGTCATTTTCCCTACAAAAAGTTGTACAAATGTTTACAGTTTTCCCAAGAATTTTTATAGAATTTAGAACTATATTATCATATCATAGGTATCTGTTGAACGAAAGAAAATATCCATGAAAACATAACGGCATAATATCTGCAACCATTTCTGCAGTATACTGAACTTCTATAAAACAACACTGCACCCCATGTGGAAAAAAAGTAAGTACTTGAACATTTTATTCGACATTAACTGTAATTATTCAATCGTATTTAATCAGTTATTGTGGGAGATAATGATTAATTAACCAGTTAGTTTCACATGGAACTTTGGTTGTTGCGTTTATTTTCTCTTACCTTGCCATATAAGAAAGAACGCAGTTTTGATATCTAAGTGCTTCGTTTTGTAGTTTGGTTCGGAAGCGATGCTTAAAAGTATCCTTAAGGTTGATTATTTGGCAACTGGAGCGAAAGTGGCGCAAAATAACGAATCGTTCGTACATAGTACGAAAAGATTCGTAACTTTGTGATTCATTCGTTCATTCTACGTATATTCATAATATTGAACGAGATTTTTGTATTTCCTACGCATAATTAGTCTATTGTACTAATATTCGTAATATCTACAAATATTTTGCTCTATGAATAACTAATATTTATTTTCAGTATCCAATCAAAGATTTTTTAAACTTATGGTGTACGAGAAGGGCTGGGAAGCAAAAACCGAGCAACAATTGATAGGACGAATCAAGCGAAAAATAAAGAAAGTCGATATATAGGCCGTCCAGAACATGATTTTGAAGGTTCGACGCACATTGTGACAAATTGTAGACAATGGCCCGTTAAGTACTTACACGTGTAATGTAAATGTGGTATTCGATAGCCGATGAATATAAAAGTATTTAATATTGTGTGTTTTTTGTTTAAACACTGGACGTCTGAATTTAGACTAGCAATTTTCTTAACATATGTTAGAATCTGCTGAAACTTTGTAAGTATTAGTATACGTTGTATTTTCATGGATCTCTTTTACATGGATCTTTTCCAGTGTTCTTTGTGGGCTTGCATATAAGCGGCTGCTTTTTTTAAGCTGCTTAAATAAGCCAGCTTATCAATACGGCTCTGACGCATCGATCAACAATGCGGTACAATGCGCAGCGTGCAGTGTCTAATAACATGTAAAATTGTACAACGTACACGCATATATGCGTATACTGTGTGTTTCATGAGTGTATATTCGAATACCGTACCGCATTGTTGATTGATGCATCAGAATCGTATTGATAAGCTGGCTTATGTAAGCTGCTTAAAAAAGGCAGCCAATTATAAGCAAGCCGACGAAGAACACTGATCTTTTCAATCACTTCAAAAATTCATTAAGCCTATTTTTAGTCATATCAGAACTAACATTAAATGATTTTGAATAGGAGTTCTTTTATTATAATAATTGTTAAAAGTCTCAATAATAAAATTCAATGGAATAAACTTTGGTGACATGATCATGGGGAATATTTTGAGAATTACTAAAGCGATTTTCATTGATGAATTTATATTGCACAATCATGTATGGCCAACATTTCTCAATACTAGAATCGTTTTATAGATGTCGGTTAATCAATGCTGCGATCTTCTTTTTTATTTCATAAACAATATTCAATGTCCTAGCTTTATATGACTCTAAACACTTCATTACTTACTTGGAAAAAACGCTGAAATTCAGTGGTTAAAATACTCAAAGTCAGAAATCATCAATTGATGACGTACAAATTGTGAAATACCCCGTATTGATTAGCCAAATGGCTTTGCATCAAGACGATATGTTTTTTTCATTTATTAAAAATTTTATTGCATATCTAAAGCAGGCTGCAATTAACTACAACAATTCAAGGTTTGGTTCAGAATTTATTATCATGCTTCGAAAAGAGTTCTAATCATGCTTTAGTTACTGTGCAGTCTTCGATTCGATAGAGATACATCCATTTTGAAACACAAATTAGAAACAGTTACATATCAAAAGTAGACTGTGCCCTTCATATTTTTGATTATGATACAATAATCAGGCCTATAAAGTAACAATAATATAATATTTTCAAAAGGGATCATTTCAAAGTTCTCAAATTTGACTCGGCTTCATATTTCTTACTAAAAAAAATCATAACATAAAAGTTGTGTAAAAATGCTTCAACATTATGGTCTTACTAATTTCATGACGTTTTGAAGTCAAGCTTTTATTAAAGTTTAAAACTTGATCTACAATTAATTGGTGAAAATGATTTTTCAAATAATTTATGAGAATTAATTTTATCTCGCGAGAGAAAGAAAATTATTGATTATAATTTCATTTCATGTTTTTTAATTAATTTTTTAATATATATATTTTGTTTTATGCGACAGCAGCATTTTGCGCACGCCTGCAGTCATAACCGGCTTGATTTTTTCGTTCAGTTGTTATTTATACTCTGATCTGTTCAGAACGTTTTATTATATTTTTCGTGGTTTTCACAAATAACATATTGTAAAATTTTGTGTCATCTTTGGACTATAACGCTTTTTAGTTAATTATGTAAATAACTTATATTCGAATAAGAATTAGTGTATTGTTTTTTTGTAATATAAATCCTTATAATACGTTTACAAGTTCTAATAACAATTCAGTCAAAAGATTCAGCATTACTTTTCAGCAACAGATTTCACCTTTTTTCTCCTTACAGTGTGCTACATAATTCATATATATATATATATATATATATATATATATTTTCATACATATATATATATATATATATATAAATACTGTCAATAAAAAAACAAACTGCTGTTGTCAAAGAAAAGGCTGCGATGATGTTGCATTTTTATATATAATTGATTTAAAAGAAAACAAATTATTGAATGGGAACGTTTACTGAAAATAGCATAGGTGTACTAAAATCATTCAATATAAGTGTAATATTATATTAAATGAATAATTATTAATAGATGTCATGTTTGAAGGTTTCTTTTATGCACATTTGCACTTGTTAAGAAACTTAAATTCTTTTTTCATAGTATATCATGTTCAAATATATTGTAAATCGATATTTTATGGTATACTTTTTCATTACTGAAATGCAATACAGTGATGCATAAGCAGACTAAAACCAATCAAATTAATGTATGTGATTTTTTCAGTAAAAACTAAAAACAAGGAAATTGTACATTAAAAAAATATTAGTACAGTGTGTTATTCATATTAAAAACTAAATCAAACTGGCGTCCAAAGTGTTGAGAGCTCGATCAGAAAGCTTCAGTGGGAGCGATGCAAGCTTTGCATCAAGTACAGATCATGATGCTAGTGAAAAATTAACTAGTGGTGAAACTGAGACATCCACTGAAAGTGAAACTGAAACAGATACAAATGAAACATCAACGAGTAAAAGCCAAAGTAAAGCGATCAATCAAAAGAAAGTAACTGTGCCCAGGAGAATTATAATACAATATTCGTCTAACATTGAACGACCGAAAATAAACACACCAGTTGCAATAATTGCTCCATGTGACAATGAATCTTCCAGTACTGGAATCCATGAGTCAGATTATACTGAAGAAGACGTAACCGACAGCGAGGAGGATGAAAAAGAAGGATCAGAAGAAGAAGAGGAGTTAGAAGAAGAAGAAGAAGAAGATAAAAATGAAGATGAAGAAGAAGATGAAGATGAAGATGAAGAAGAAGAAGAAGAAGAAAAAGAGGAAGAGGAGTATGAGGAGGAAAAAGCAATGCAAGAAGAAACAGAAGGCAATACTGAACTCAGTGCAGAAACGGATAAAATTTATACTGAACATGAGTCCAGTTCTGATGATGGCGAAACTGAATCTGAAACTGAAATAGAAAAATCAGATTTCGTGGAGGATAATCACCACGTAAATAAACCAAAATTATCAAAATGTTATGTTTTAGATGACTTCGAATTATTGAAAACTATCGGTGAGTTTAGCTAAAATAAAATTTGTGAGGTATATATATATCGTTGGGAATAATAGTGGGAATATAGATTCTTATTATGAAGAGTGTAACATGAAAATCTGTTTTTTAAAAACTTAACATGAATAATAATAGGAATCTATATTCCCACTATTATTCCCATCGATATATATATAAATATATTTTTAAAATGCTCTAGCATTATTGCTCAACTAAAACACCAAGGTATCGAAAAAATATTTTGTTTTGAATACTTACTGGATTTCAAATTTATCAAACGCAATATATTGTTTAAGTGAAATTACACTTGAAATACTATAACATCACATGATGATGTTTTAAATTATTTATGTTTGATTGTATCATTTTCACGGATTCATCACCAGTACTCATTCATAGATTTTAGTTTTACTTTACACATATACGTATTTTATTGTATTAGTGAGTTTTGCTTCCGTGCAATAATTTAAATATAGCGCAACTTTGCGCGCGAAATCAAAACAATCACAGTATTCCTTCTCATTTTATATAACAAAAAATTGTCATTCGTAGTATATATAGACAAATTTCGTTTTAGATATTAATACGCCAAACGGTCGGTGAATTGACGTGGGTGGATTTTTTATGTTCAAACGATATACATTCAAAAATAATAGCATAATATCAGCATTGTATAGAATAAAATCAGGTCATCATTTGATACTTGAAATCAATTATTTCAAAATATATTCCACATTTAATTTTTTTATTTTGTATAATTTCGAATTTGGAATTTGGAATAAGGTTTAAACACAACATCATTATATATGAAAGAAATCAAAGAATGTGAGAGAAATGTTTGATCCTGCTTCATTTTTATTTTAATTTGCATTTGTTAGCTATAGTGCTTTTATTTCAAGCAAATATTACTTCGCAATGATATTTAGACAATTTAAAAACATTTTATTCTCTCTTTCAATTTTTTCAAATTTGTCCTTTCTACAAATGTATTTATCAAGTAATAATCTAAACAAGTAGAAAAATTAAATGTTCGTTTGCCAAGAGGCGAAAGATTTCACTAAAAATAAAATGGTCTTATTACATAAGATTGATATTTTCACAGTTATATTTGAAAATGTTCCTCACCATTATACTATATGCATTTGATGGAATTCACTGATTCAAATTTTTTTGTGGCCCATGACCCCTTTTATCTTTTTTAACATATGAGTTTTTTCACAGTGCATTCACGTACACTCGAGTAACGCTTAGATGAATTAGACATAAAAGCATTTTATTTAACAAAGTCTGATTGCAATCGTTGGCCAATTTAAAAAAAAATTTACCTAAAGATTAACTTTTCTCACAATTTTTTGATAAGCCAAGATAATAATTTAGTTGTGAGCGTACTCACTTAAGCAAACTATAAATTTATTAGATTTTGGTCCATCGACATACGTTTCTATGCACAGCGGAGTGTGCGGAATAAAATATTGGCGCTTTCAACTTGGAATCAAAAACATATTACTATAAATGGTATTAATGAATAATTCTTGAAGATCGAGGTTTTCAAAATATTTTCACAATCAAAATGACGACAAAATAAACTGTACAGCCATAATATTGATAAACTGTATAGTGTACAGCTAGGGTGTTCCTCTAATCTGAAAAAGAAAAAAGGGGGTGTCTTGAATTGAAGTGAAAACAAGATGTCTTACATCCGTAAGATAAACTTTTCCGCACTGAAAATCCAACGCATACAATTTATCCAATTCGTTATATTTTATATTAAAATAACATATTTTAAGTTTTTCCATAATCAAAACAAAAGAGAAAAAGTTCTCTAACTAAAGTAGTCCCATACTATGACATTTTCCTTGGAAAGGAAACTAGTAGAGGAAATGCGTTTTTGAAACCAAAATAAGATGAATTAGGCACGATATATATTTCTTCATTTTTTTGCGAAATAATAATAGTTTTACATGGTTCGAACTTTGAACGTCATAAAATGCCGTTTTTACGTACTTTCACATACAAATTGTAATTTTGCACCGGAAATCTTATCTGGGCACCAAACAAACAATGGAAATGACTCTGTAACATTCGACGATCTAATATCAAGTTTTTGTGAAAAAAATATAAGTTTTCTATGAGGAAAACGACAAAAAATACCTATTTTAGGTACTTTCCATTACAAAAGTGTCTTTTTTCAACAAAAAACCCATCTGATACCCGAACAAACAATGGAACCGACTTTTCAGTGTTCGAAGACCTATATTTTTTCGCAAAAGAACATAAGTTTCCTTTGACGCAAATGCCGAAAAATCCCTATTTTGGGTACTTTCCCATACAAAAGTGTCATTTCTCACCAAAAAACCCATCTGGGGACCGAACAAACAATGGAACCGACTTTCCAATATTCAAGGACCCAAACTTTTTTCGTAAAAAAATATGAGTTTCCTTTGACCGATTACAATACTTTTACGCACAACATGTGTGCGGAAAAGTAAAAATTCTGTGTCAATTGATAGTACTTAAACAGGGTTGCGATGAATATTCACACTTCTCAAAGCAAAGAACTCTTTTCAAAATCGATAATTGCTTACCTAAAACACCCACTAAAGTACTCCTGCGGAGTTAACATCAACCAGATGGAAGTGAACTTGCTGATACGCTATAACCCACATATTCGGGATAGCTTTAATAACTAATGTTACATTTGTTTTTATTTTTGTTTTGTTTTTTGGTGATTAGACAGCATGATCAGCTGGCTGCTGGTCTTAGTCGAACATTTCTGCATCATTATCCACGACGTCACGATGCTCAATCACAGAGCATTCCTGGTTTAATTCCCAGTTTTTAGAATAAATTTTTACTTTTGGGTTAAACCATCGTTTACAATTGATGCTGCTCCGTTCATTGCGCGTTGCAACTGTCTGTTTATCGATAGATCTGTCTTGCCCTCCTTTGACACAATAACTGATGGCAGTAATGTTTTGGTGTCGGAAATGCTAAATGAAAAAAATCATTCGATTAAAAATCTTCAAGAATATGTATGATAAATTTTAATTTGAAGAAAATTACCATCTGCATCTCTTGAATCTGGCCCCTTTGTTCTGGTTTTGGAATCGATTCATACATCTTGCATCTGTATGAGATGTTCCACATTCGTACGTCATTGGAATAATACAATCTGTGTGCTTCTTTATCTCCTTCAATGACAAATGAACTCCTGGACACCGCGCATGTTTTTTTTATACTTATTGAGCTATCAGGTGGAATTTCGCCACCAGCACCAAAAAAGAACAATGTTGGCTTCTTTTTGGTTACCATATTCACCCATTTATCGACAACACTACTGCTTTTGATGTGTTTGTCTAGGTCGAGTTGAGTGTATTTGGCAGTCGAGTAAACACATTCCATGCTTCATTATTTTGACTGGATGCTTAATTTGGATTATTGGCCGAAAATTTGGATTGTCAAGCATTTGTTTGCGTTTGCATTTCCATTTCCATTTCCCTTTTGACTTTTCCGTTTTTTTTCTTCCGTTTAGATCGGGGCTGATATGGCCACGTCAAATTGTACTCATCTATCTCGCGTTGCATAGATAGTTGCATTGGAATGGCTTTAAACCAGTGTTCTGTGTCAGTTGTGAGGTCATGCAGATCGATTTCTGGAAATAATTACAAGGCGTTGCACCGTTCGAGTTTGTGTTGATCGCGAATTGACACTCTGATGTTTTTTGTTTAATGATCAATTTCACAACACTATCGATATCACTTGGCATAGCCCTTGTTGAAAGCAGAGTTTGATTTTTTCTACTCCATTTCAACCAAAGAATGAGAAATTATTAATCTCGACGCCTATGTTCATACGCTTTTCGCACCTCAAATAAAAATAACGATGATCCCAACACGCAAATTGAAGTGGCTTGCTCACGTCCATCATTTTGTTAATCAATGCTACTCTTGTGGGCGAATGATTGCATCCAATGCACATTTGACTGTTGTAATCTCATCCTTCGTTTCTTCATTTGCTGGTATGGATGGTTTGAAATGATTCGCCATTTTCCTATTGAAAAAAAAAACACACACACATTTGATTTAGCTTAAAATCGAACACTATTTAAACTTAAAAAAAAATCGTAATTCATTCATTTTTTGGTAAACAGTTTTTGCGATGAATTCAAAGCGAACACAAAGAAAGCGAATAGAAAATTGTATTTTTTTGATGTGATTTGAAATTGAAATTAAATTTTCACTTCAAAGTGACTAAAGAAATCCACATAAATCGATCAGCAATAAAAACTAAACACAATTTCACTGAGTATTCTTTCATCTCCGAATGACAGTGATTGGTTAAATTCTGATGATTTGAAGCGAATTGAGTCGAAAACTAACAGTAACAGTAACAAATTAACATCGAATCGCATACATTTTGAAATACAGAAAACCAAACCCACCACTGGATAATTTTTATTCCTTTAAAATGAATTCATTCTATGTATCAATGTGACAACAGTTCATAAACAAATGGTCGTTTGTTATAGAAATTCTAAGGCAATCAAATGTTTGCAAACGATCACAAAGCATCCATTCATAGATATTTTTGAAATAAACACATTAGCCATGCTCACAATCAAAAACACCGTTCATCAGAACATTGAATTTGTATTTGTCACAAATGAGGATCATTTTATTCGTCGTTCTATTCTTTATATTATATGTATTGAAATTGAAACCATTTCGTTGTTTAAGCTGGTGTATACTGGGAATTTTCGTCTGTTTTCACTGTGATCGTTTTTATCAAGTTATTAACTATATGTTGCTTCATAATGAGGAAATATATACGAGAAGCAATAATAAAATTCATTTTTCGCTTCTGGGAAGTGTGAATATCAATTGCAACGATTTGTGAATACTATTAATTGACATAGATGTTTTTTCTCTTTCATTCAAGAGTCTTGAATCAAGACACCCACTTTTTTCGATTCCTGATTTGTACACAATTAGGCTGGATATCAACAGGATTTGACACTAACACAAAAATTTCGCTACTTCGGTTTGTGTTCGTGATTTATTCGATGTGAAAAGAAATTATGGAAACAATGTATCTAAAAGATTCGAGTTCTGCAAGAATATAAATAAAAAAGTAAATATTTTGCTACTATCAACTATTAAGGGTATTCAGTACGGCCTGTGTGCCTTTATTCATCCCGAAATATATCGACGCCATGAATTTTATAATTTATTAGTATTTCTATTATGTGCAATTTTGAAATTGTTTTATTCTTTGAATTAGTTGTTCTATTGTATTTGTTAATATCAAGGCTTTACTTACGCTGAAAACGCCAGCTTGAAATAAATCCATCATATGGATTCATTCTGTCGATGTGTCGCTGCGTTGGTTGCATTGAATTTTTTACATTTATTTACAATGTGGCCAAAGTCAAAAATTATGAATTCTTTCGATGTGGCCTCAAATTTGACGTTGGGCCAAACATGAATATTACTGTCCTAGTTCTATTGAACATTAAGTCGGCATATCCGTCGATATTTCATCAAATGCTTATGCAAATTTTGGAGCATATGGTGTATCTGAAACTTCTCGGAAGTGGATTATATGTTATCTCGCCAACAAAACGCCAGTTGTTGATTTAAATAAAGAAATCAGTATTTCATGTGAATTGTTATAAGGCGATAACTTATCCCAAACGTTTTTCTCCCTAGTTATAAATAACGTTATTAATAAAATTAAATTTTGTAAATCTCACTTATATGCTGATGATTTAGCAGTTTATCTAGCTTTCGATTTTGAAAATTTTTTTTTTTTTTTTTTTTTATTTTATTTAAAAAAAAAATATTTTAAAAATTTTTTTTTTTTTTAAATTTTTTTTATATTTTTTTTTTTTTTAATTTTTTTTTTTTAATTTTTTTTTATATTTTAATTTTATAATTTTATTAAAGATTAAAATTTTAAAAAAAAAAAATTTTTTTTTAAAATAAAACCCTTTTGGAAGAATCAATTCATAAAATTAATGATGATATGGAAAGAATCAATGACTATATTTAAAAACATGGAATGCAACTTAATCCGTTAAAAACCAAAACGATTATAATCTCTGATAAATAAAAATGGCTAATGCAATGAATAATTTTAATGGAATTTTAAAATTTCAATACTGCCAATCGATAGAAGAAATCCAAAAGTACACTGACATTAATTTGACAGCGAATACTACAACCTTTGTTTTGAAATGTCATATTTCCAACGAAAATTGTAAAGTTTACAACCATGGTTGGAATTCTATACATCACAGATTTGTTTGCACTAATACCAACTTGCTTGAGCGCGCAATTGAAATGTCACATTTACAACCAAATACGCAAATGCTTTGGTATTAGTGCAAACAAATCTGTGATGTATAGAATTCCAACCATGGTTGTAAACTTTACAATTTTCGTTGGAAATATGACATTTCAAAACAAATGTTGTAGTATTTGCTGTCAAATTAATGTCAGTGTATAGTGAAGAATTAAGATTAGTTGAATATTGTGACCGCAATGACCTTAAATCGAGGTTTGAATATGTGCGAGCAAAATGCCCTTCGGGGAATAATTTATTGTTATGCATCTTATCTATTGGTGCAATTTCGAAATAGTTGTGAAACAGTTTATTTATTTATTATTACTGCACCAAACAGTGTTTCTTCGCCAAAGGTGGTTTATTTGAATAAATTTGGAAAAAGATTTACAATTAATTAACATAAAATAGTTGATTCAATAATTGTATCGAATCAACAATCCATTGCCAATCCTAACGATTTCGGAGCAAGTCTCTGTGATTGTTGAACTACAAAATGAATCAAAAAGAAACAAACAATTGTTGGTTAATCCATTGGTTTTTAAACAATTCAATTAATCTTTTCTTAACTACTTCCGAGCTGATACTAAAGTCTATTACAAACTCATTCAAAAAAATTTCAATATGAGCTTTGAAATTAAGTTTCTCATCCAAAATCACACCAAGATCCTTAATTTGATCAACTCTTTCAATTCTTGAATCACCAATGGTATAATCGAAATCAATCACGTTACCAAAGCGATGAAAAATTATCATTTTTGTTTTTTTAACATTTAACCTTAATTGATTCATATTAAAATAGTCAATTAAATTGTCCAAACTTTTTTGAGTTGTTAACCAAAATTCAATCGATCCAAAATGGAACACGGTAAACGATTAACTGATGCCGAAAAGGTCAAAATTTCTACATTAAAAGACTATACAAAAATGTCAAATCGTCAGATAGCACTGAAAATAGGTCGAGGCAGAGACGTTGTTCGAAATTTTCTCAAAAAATGCGAAAACTATGGCAAAAACAAGCACACCGGTCAGCCATCAACAATTCCAACGGCGCAAAAGCGGCTTTTAATTCGAAGTGCGGCGAATAGTTTCAAGTCTGCCCGGCAATTAAGGACTGAAAACAATTTGTCTGTTGGTGTTCGACGTGTTTAAATGATTTTAAGCGGCTCACAATGTATAAAATACATGTATTTCATTTTTTCTTGCAATAAAATGAAACGTAAGCCTTTTTTAAAAACGGCCAATATTGAGGATCGTAAGAAGTTCGCTCTGGATCACATTCATTGGACAAACCAGTGGGGCAAAATCAATTTTCGGATGAAAAAAAGTTCAATTTGGAAGGTCCACGATACACGCACCAAAGAAAAGATTTTCAGTCTGACGGTGGTTCTGTGATGGTCTGGAGCGCAACTGGCTACTTGAAAAATCAGAATGAACGCAATACAGTACTAGGAGATGGTCGGCTCTCATTTCCCAGCATATGGCTATGAATGCGCTGTCAATTTCAACATAACAACGCTTCAATTCATGTGACCAGGTCAAATTTGGCCAACTTTGGCCGACCTTGAACAGCTTGGAATCAATTTTTTCGACAATTGGCTGGATATGAACATCATCGAGAAGGTCTGTTCAATTTTAGCACGAAAAGTCTACAAAGAAGGCCGGCAATTCAACAACAAATATGAATTTATTTATTTCACCGCCAATAACTGGCTGAATATAATATTAAGTACATTGAGATCACGAAATTTTTTTATTTTTATTCATTTGCCACCGCTAAAACTAGCTGAAAAGTTCTTTACAATAATTACATACATTAAAATATAGATCACAGTATTATTATTTATATTTATCAATACAATATCAAATAAATTATCTGGCAGGTTAAATAGTTTCATTTTAAAGTCATTACGATTGGTTGAGTCAGTGAAAACAAACTTAATAATATTAGCATATTTACATATTTGCGTTTGCGGGCATTAGTGTTCATACTTAGGTCAAAATTAGCTATTCTAAAGAGTTCAGCATTTCTAAAATTACGCGGATTTGAATGGGCAATGGATTTTATCTTTTATTAAATCGTACAAAAACAGTATAGCAAAATTAATTCTTCGACGGCTAAGTCTAGTCATATTTAAAGCGTTTAGACGATCATTCTAGGATGAAATTTGATAATTATTCAATGCTTTTGGGTATTCGTGAAGCAAGTACATTGTGAATTGTTTTTGAATATTTTCAATCATAACGGATTTTGTTGATGGAATGTTTAGCCATACTGTGCTTGCATATTCAAGATTTGATTGAACCAAAGCCGAATATATTGCCTTAAGAGTTGATTGATCATCAATTTCTCTACAGAAGTGTTTGACAAAACCCAGTGCAGATATAACCAAATCCGAATGTGATTTAAAATTCAGTCTATTGTCGATGAGTCACGTTGTTCGATGCAATTTGCAATTCGAATAGTAATACAACGGTTTAATTTAATTTTTCAAGATTTAAATGCAAGTCATTTCTATCACACCAGTTTCTAAGCGAATCAATTGCAGATTGAAGTTGAAGAACATCTGAATGATGATTTATTGTTTTTGCAATTCGGACGTCATCGGCAAACATTGACAGGAAAACATCATTTGAGGTTTCAGATGGCAGGTCGTTGATGAATAGTAAGAAGAGAGTTGGACTGATATGACTCCCTTGCGGACCACCCGAAATAACAGTGAAATCATCAGATTCAACAACTCCAAGTTTCACAAACGGTTGACGGTTGGGTAAATAGGATTTTATCCATTTGATTATGTTGTTTGGTATTTGAAGCGTCGTTAGTTTGCTTAAGAGAATGATGTAATTCACTTTTAATTGACGGGGGTCATCGAGGCGGCTTGGCGAAACATCCTACAGGCCAAAATTGAATCCCTGTATGACAGTCTACCGCTTTAAATCATCGTATTACATGATGTCAAGGCTAAATGGACCAAATATTAACCGGGTTTTTTGAGAAAAATATATTTGTCTCGTTCGAAATGTCAAGTGTCGGTAAAATTAGTTCGCGCAGTGTATGTAGCGATGGATTGACCATACTTTAACACTGAAATCGGCGTCGGTATTAATTTTGGAAGAAAAACCTGGGGAAAAAGCCCCCAAAAAAAGGTAAAATGGTAACATTTTCACTCTGAACTGTTCATATGTAGTTTTCCATCCATTTAAAATAACCTCTCCCCCCTCGCGCATGTATGGTCCTAATATATCTCAGTGTATTTGAAATTCAAATTTCGAATGAATCGCAGTAATTTTGTAATAAATTAAATATAAACCAAACATGATAAATCCGTCAAATTGCTGTAGATCTTTGCATCATGAATCCTTTTATATACGTAAAACGGAAATAAAAGTTTTATTGAAGTGCATCATCGAAATTGATTTTTTTAAAGTGTAACACCTCTATGTTTCATTTCAGTAATTAATAATAACTAGTTTTCAATGATTCACTTCAAAGAACTTTTCCATTGTTGTTGCATTTTCTCAAATCTAATTTCGGTTTTTCAACAACAACAACAACAACAATCATTTAAAGACCATTAATGCCTTTCAGCGTCTGGTCTGTTTTGTTAATGGTCGGCCAATAACAATTCTCCTCCAGCGTACCCTATCGAGAGCCAGGTCTTCAGTTTCCCTATTCCAATCATACCCTCTTTCATTCAAGTCGTTCTTAACCGAATCCAAATATCGTCTTCGCGGTCTACCTCTACCTCTCGGTGCATTCACTTCAGCATTCAAGATTAACTTTGGTAAACGATAATCATTCATACGCTGTACATGACCAAACCATCTTAATCTTGACATTCTAGCTATCTCATCAACCGAATCAACATTCAAATCTTCCCGTATTCTCTCATTCCTAATTCTATTTTCCCATTGATCCCTACGCGACACACCCGAAATCATAAGCAAAACTTTCATATCAGCCACTTCCAAACCATGAATTAAATTATTTGAATCGACCCAGCTCTCGCTGCCATACATGATAGTTGGTCTGAAGATTGACCCATGAATCATCAACTTCGTCTCCTTACTCAACTCTCGTTTATTGAAAACATGTGACCTAAGCTGTGCCACAACTTTATTACCATTCACTCTGCGATGTTCGAACTCCTTATCCAGTTTGCCATCTTCCGAAAAAATGCATCCTAGATATTTGAATTGCGACACCTGCTCAAGCACACCTCCATTCAACATACAATTTACTTGTTTTCTATCTTTCCCTATATGCATAACCTGTGTCTTTGAACTGCTAATGGTCATTCCAAAGTTCGTACAAGCTGTTTCTAGATAGCTAATGCTGTTTTGTAGCTCTTGTTCTGATTTCGGTTTTTCGTTTAGAAAAATTCTTTGTTTACGTTACATTTCAATAAATTTATTTATTGAATGTCATCACCCGCATTTATTACCTAATGGAAAATAACTGATAAGGAATAAAGCGCAGGAGTAAGCAAGATAGCATGAGATCGCAATTTACCAATCAAGATTTCAGTGAAAAAGAGTGTGCATCTTATGAAATCTAATATACCACATGGAATGGAACACAAAATCCTACCTAGGGGGTAAACAGTGGCATTGTCCACGGTCCAAACGCCGTGTTTGGCAACTTAAGTAGTTTTTGACGAAATTGATAGAGAGGAAGCGATGGATCAAGAAACAATGTGGCGTGGTTAAAAGCCCTGCAAGAACAATTGAATAGTGAAAACATAGAATTATTTGTGTTGCAAAATTTAACGCGTATGAATTCAGGATTTCTCAGTGTTCGCTGACCATCATTCAGATTTATTTGAGATATAAGATGGGGCGCATTGTATCTTCAACTTATGATGGAATGAATGAAGAAATGTTGAGAAAAATCAGCGTATAATGAATCGATAATGTTATGTTAGAATATCGATAAGAACGAGTCATTTTTTGGAGAAAATGAAAACGTGAGAACTAATAATTGCTCAAATTCAATTATTGGCTTAATTTGAAAATTAGTTATGGACTACTTAAAATATTGACATAATTTGATAAGTAGCAAAATATGCACAAAATAATAAGAAAGTAGGAGAAACAATTTTAGTATAAATAAGAATGAAATCAATGAATAAAACAGCAGTTGTAGCAGCACAAGCAGAAAGTAAAAGTCTTTTTATAATAGCAGAATTTGATCCAGCAGCAGTTGCAGTATATGTTCGAGATTAAGTTGCAGTTGCAGTTATACTTTAAGTCACTGTATCGATTGCAGTTGCAATAATCTTTAATTTGCATAATTAATAATAATTCAGACTTTGTCTAAATTAACTTTGCTGAAATTATTTCTATCAAGAAAACAGCCGCGTTTATTCTACGCCGAACCAGTGTTGATAGGTGAAACTTTTCGCAACGCTCTTCATATGGTTGAAGAACATAGTCACCATTAAGACGCCAAAGGAAATCACTATTTAGAAGCATTACGATTTGTTTCTGAGCTCTCTCGACAAGTGTTTTACGTGTGACGCTATATGGTAACCAAATCAAGTTTGCAAACTCAAGATTTGAATGAACTAGTGCCATGTATAAAATTTTCACGATTTCCTTATCGAAGTAGAACGAATGCCTCTTAACAAATTGTAACGCTGCATTTGCTTTGTTACAAATGAATTCAATGTGCGAATTGAAGCTCAACTTTCTGTCCAATAACACTCCGAGGACACGTATTTCCTCCACGCGTTCGATTGTTTGATCGCCAATAGTGTAGTCATTCAATATTGGTGTTCGTTTGGTGTAGAATGAAACTATTTTGCATTTGGAATGATTGGCTTTCAAGTCATTCATGTTGCACCAGTTAATGAATTCATCAATTGCAGATTGTAGCATAATGAAATCCTTTTGTGTTTTAACTGTCATGGCTAGTTTTTTGTCGTCCACAAAGTTCAGATTGTGTACACCATCTGATTTCATTATATTCGAATCATCAAAGAAAGCAATGAATAGCAGCGGGTCAAGGATTGTGCCCTGCCCTACTCCGGACAAGACATCAAAAAATTCGGACCTTAATGCATCAAATTTTACATATTGCTTACGATCGTTGAGATAAGAAAATAGCCATGTTAGAAAGCAGTTGGAAATTCGAAATTTCGCCATCTTCTTATAAGTTTATTAGTGTTAAATGTGTCAAAGGCTTTGCTGATATCGGCGTAAAAGACATCAAGTTGAGCCCTTTTCTCGAACGCATCATGAGTCAGCGTTGTTAATTCCATTATGTTCGTCTCAATGTTCCTATTCGAGACGAATCCATGTTGTGATGAGGACAATTTGGCAGGAATGACAAATTTAAGATGTGCGTAAACAGCTTTTTTAAAAACCTTCGCTAGGCCAGGTAACACACAAACACCTCGGTAGTTTTCAATATTTGCTTTATGTTCGCCCTTATATATTGATGTTATTTGTCCCATTTTGAATATGTTGAAAAGAAGCATGTTGATTGTTGTATGTAATTGTTGAAGGAATTGAGTTGGATATCCGCTTGCTGTTTACATGAAACCAAAAAGATTTGGAATCGCTTCTTATTTTGGAGGCTTGAGCCCGGAGGAAATCACTGAATAATTGCTTACGATATGATTCGTATCCTTCACGAGCTTTTTCGAAATTCTCATCTAAGAGATCACAATCGAAATTAGGAATCTGGCGGTGCTTACATAGTTTTTTATGTGCTTTATTCCTGATATTTTTCAGAGAGGCCAGCGTTTTGTTGCACCATTTCGGTTTATTTGATGATCTGATAGAAGTGGACGGCACGAATTTGTCGAAAGTGTCATAAATAATACCATATAAGATCGCGGTTAAGTCGTTTACTGTGGGCAAAACCTACCGGGAAATTTAAATTTAAACTTCATTGGTCTTCCGATAGGGACAAGTGTTTTTATTTTTAGGTTGGCAGTACTGTCTTTGACATCTGTGTCAAATTTCATGACAATATCTCTATTTTTCAAGTAGTTTGGTTTGTGATTTGTGAGCAACCAAAAGTGCATTTGGCGATTTTGCACATTTTTTCCATTTTTTTCTCAAAAGAAGTTATAATAAATTTTGTTTGCAATATCAAATTTCGACAAACAGATCTTTTGAGATCATATATTGAACCTTCCTCTATCGAACTGTAATAAGATCCAGGTTTTTCAAACGACAGAAAATTTTCCTAGAAGTTGAAGAACACCTAAACCTCTGAAAATCGGCTTGAACGACCATCAACATCAAAAAAATGAGAAAATTTTCAGTGAAACATCGTCGATGAACTTTAAGAGTGATGGTTAGATCTCTTGGTTCTCCACATAAACTATGAACACCGTTTCAAAAGCTTTTTTTTAAGTTAAAAGTTCCAATTCACGTTTGGTTCCAAAACCATGAAATTTCTTTGATTGGTTTTTTTAGATTTTTCCACCAAAAATTCAACTCATATCGTTCCGCAACCACCTTATTCACCTGATTTAGCTCCGTGTGACTTCTGGCTGTTCTCTAAGCTAAAAAGACCGCTCCGGGGACATCGTTTTGAGTCGATTGAAGAGATTCAACGTGAATCGGCGCGCGCTCTGAAGGCCATCCCTGCCAGTGACTTTTTGGCATGCATCGAAGATTGGAAAATACGTTGGCATAAGTGCATTGCGTCGGGAGGGGATTACTTTGAAGGCGATGAAATTGATTTGGAAGAATAAAAAAAGAATTTTTGAAATATAACCAAATTCCCGGTAGGTTTTGCCCACAGTAGTATACTGTCTGCTTCACTCGATAGCTGATTACACAGATTTAAGTCGGTTAGGTGCTCACGAATTAAGTCATAGTTCGCTCTCTTGAAGCAAAAAATCGACTCAGAAACTTTACTTTTTACAACGCTCGGGACACAGTTAATGATACACGCAATTGGAACGTGACTTTTATCGCTTTCAAACGAAGGAATTATGAGATTTTCTGCTATCGTAACATTACAGTGCAGGAATTAAGGTTAGGGCCAGTTACATTTTTCACGAAAAAATTGGAAATTTGCAAAAAAGAAATTATAATTTCCTCATGAATCTATTTTATAATTATTATCATGCACACACAAAGACTTTTTGGTGCGATATGGAGAAATTTTGAACGAACACGTGCGATAATGTATTTGAATGTTTTACTCAGATGTCATTCAAAATTTGGTTGGTCAATATTATTCGAGGAGGTCATGTTTTTGTCAAAGCACTCAGATCTATCGTTTTATAGTTTCAATTGTTTTTCTCTCGAAATTAAAATATTTCTAGTTTTATTGTGAAGTTTGTATTAAAATTTTGTGATTTTGTTGAATTTTTCTTAAATAATTCTTCAAATTTCATTTAAATTGATTTTTTTCATTTGCAAGAATTTGTGGTTATAATTTCAATGGCAATGTCACAACTTGTGACTCACAAGTAAAACCGCATTGTTGTGTTGACAACCAATGTAATAGTGATAAATATGGGAATTCATTTTTGAATAAAATATTTGTTGAATGTATGCGAAATAGATATAGCAAGGATATTATGGTGAAAGAACTTCTTGCTCTCTATAGAGTGATAATTAATTCTGGAGGTCAATTAAAAATGAACTCAAAAATATTTGACAATTTTAAAATTGCTTTTAGTGCTAATTTGCCGTTCGCTGTCCCTTGTGAAGTTTGCTTGATGAAATTCAGAAAAACTGATTTGAACAATGACTTGATAATAGAAAATAAGTCGTCAATTACAACAACTAGCAACTAGTATTTCTAGTGCGCGATGTTACCTCTCAATGGTTTTTCTCATCATGAATTCATTGAAATTTAATCAAATTTCTATTTTACTTTTTAGAATTTATTATTATTTTAAGAAATTATATAAAATATTTAAATTTTATTTTTTAAAAAAAATGAAGAAAAAAGTCAATAATAATAAATTATAACAAGTAAAATACAAATTGTATTGTATGCTTTCCATTGAATTTATGACGAGAAAAATTATTGAGAGCTAACTTCACGCACTCGAAATTTCTGCTAGTTTTTCGCTAATTTTTTTAGTGCTAGTGATCGTGACTCGCCCCATGGTCGACCCTTAACAATTCTTCTCCATCGCACCCTATTGAGAGCCAGGTCCTGAGTTTCTCTACTCCATTCGAATCCTCTTTCATTTAAATCACTCTTCACCGAATCCAAATATCGTCTTCGCGGTCTACCTCTACTTCTCGGTTCATTCACTTGAGCATTCAAAATTAACTTTGGCAATCGATACTCATTCATACGCTGTACATGACCAAACCATCTCAATCTCGACTTTCTAGCCACTTCATCCACCGAATCCACATTCAAATCTTCCCGTATTCTCTCATTCCTAATTCTATTTTCCCATTGATCCCTACACGAAAAACCCGAAATCATACGCAGCACTTTCATATCCGCCACTTCCAAATCATGAATTAGATTATTAGAATCGACCCAGCTCTCGCTTCCATACGTGATAGTTGGTCTGAAGATTGAACAACCTTATTACCATTCATTCTACGATGTTCAAATTTCCTATGCAGCCTGCCATCCTCAGAGAAGATGCAACCTAGATATTTGAATTGGGCTACCTGCTCAAGCTCATTCCCATTCAACATACGCTTCACTTGTTTTCGATTTTTCCCAATATGCATAACTTGTGTTTTTGAACTGCTAATGGTCATTCCAAAGTTCGTACAGGCCGCTTCTAAATCACTAATTCTGTTTTGTAGCTCCTGTTCTGAGCCACCAAACAGTACTAGGTCATCTGCATATGCAAGAGCAGAGATAATGTTTCCCCCCAAAACTACGTTACCCCTCAAATTAACTGATTTAATCAATTTATCCATATAAATTATAAATAAAAGCTGTGAAATTGTACAGCCCTGACGGAGACCATTTCGCACTTCAAACCATTCACTCAATTCCCCATCCAATCTCACAGCCGCTTCACAATATCTGTACAAACTCTTAATTGCGCTCAACAGGGAACCATTCACACCATATTCACTCAACACCGACCAGAGCTTAGCTCTTGGTATGCAATCATACTGTATAATTAAACGACCTTGTTTATATTTAAAAATACAATTTTAATTATGATAGTTGAATTTAGAATGTGAATACACTTTAACAATATGCATGTGATGTGAGTCGAATAACGATTCGATTGCAACTAACTAATAATTCATGAATTTACAAGAATTACCATTTTCAAAGGAAATCACTGCAGATGGCAGTGAAATAAAATGAAAAGAATAGATTTATGATTTTCAGATTGAACATTCCGGGGCCCGTGATTCATCACAAAAATTTTAACTAAATATTACAATTCTGAATTTTACAAATTAATCCAAACTAAATATAACATTTTTTGAAATTTACAATTTAAACCAAATCAATTGAAACAATTTTTGAAATTTATCAAAATCAGTTAATTGGTAAAACGCTAAGTTTAGCAATGGGTCGTTTGTAAATTTCATTTGAAGTTTTCAATGTAACGACACGGACTAAACCATCAGTCCCTGGATGTAATTTGATGACTCTAGCAATCGGCCACCTTGTTGATGGCAACTTTTCATCCTTAACCAATACCATGTCATTTAGTTTGATGTTTTATGATTGTTTACACCATTTTGGTCGGCTTTGAAGGCGATTCAAATATTCGGTGCTCCATTGCACCCAAAAATCGTCACGTAGTTTGCGTATGTAACGATAACGTTGATTAATGGAAACGTTTTCATCGATAATAGAAAGTTCTGGCAATGCGAGTAAACTATCACCCTTTAAAAAGTGACCCGGTGTAATGAACACAAAGTCATTTGGATCACTAGATTTCGGTGTAAGCGGACGTGAATTTAAGCACGCTTCAATTTGAGTCAACACAGTATAAAATTCTTCGAACGTCAAGCTAGTGGTACTCAAAACGCGCTTCAGATGAAATTTAGTTGATTTCACGCCTGCTTCGAACAATCCACCAAAATGAGGTGATGCTGGGGGATTGAATTTCCATTCGATTCCTTCATTTACAATTACTGTAATTGTGGCTTCCGAAATAAATGCATCATATTCAATTTGATTCTCCCTAAATATTTTTGATGCCCCAATAAAATTAGTGCCACAATCCGAATACATGCAGTTTGGTAATCCACGTCGAGAAATAAATCGTCGAAAAGCCGCCAAAAATGCATCTGAAGACAATTCACTAACTAATTCAAGGTGAATGGCTTTGACACATAAGCATACAAAAACGGCTACATATCCCTTTGTTGTTTTAATTCCACGACCTTTCGAAATCCTTGTGAAAAAAGGTCCGCAAAAATCTACACCGACATGTGTGAATGGTTGCGAAATTCGTACCCGAGCAGCGGGTAAATCAGCCATCATTTGTTCACCTAATTTGGCTCTTTGTCGATGACAGGTTACACAACGATGAATACGTGTGATAATTGTTTTGCGTGCATTTAGAATCCAATAATTTTTACGTGTATAAGCCAGTGTAAGTTGAGCACCACCATGTAAAGTGCGTGCATGTGCAAAGTCTATTAATAATTTCGTAAAATGATGTTTATCCGGTAAAATCATTGGATATTTCTCGTTGAAACTCAAATTAGCGTTTTTTAAGCGTCCTCCTACACGAAGAATGCCATCATTATCGATGAATGGGTTTCATTGAATTACACTGTACAACAAAATGAGCAAAAATTTCATAATGATAGACGTTGATTCTCAGTCGACGATTCGTAAAATAGATCGAAAATCATGATATACCTGTCTCGCCGTTTTTCTTCGTGCGCATATTTCCCCATACAACACATCACTTGGAAGTTTACTTGGCTCAGTTGCCAAATATCATATATCAATAAAGGTGCAGACTGCCTGACTAATTTTTAGTGTTGATTTCACTTTTTAACGTGAATTTGACGTGCTTAATCCAAATTTGGCTCTTGAAAATACCATAGAATCAAATAAAAATGGAAAATTCTGCATATTTTCAATATTAATGACCCCATTTTTACGAATATGTGCAGAATTTTAGCCTTTACGTTGGCGCTTCCTCATTTTCAATGCTAAATTCAGAGTCAGCGTCCCGAAAAACATAAAAAATGGCTATTACCAGAAAAGTTTAATCAAATGTTGTGAAAAAAATCACAGAAGAGTAGGATACCATGTGAAGTAAAATGGGAATTCCTTCATAAAAAAAATCGAAAAACTAATTTCTTTTTTTAATTTTAGAACGTCACATTCGTAATCAGGGTGCAAAATTACATAGAAAATGATGTTTACGAATCGCAGCAACTCGATTTGATACAAACATCTGCCAACGATTCGCATCACTTTTTATCCATTGTAAAACGGTTTGTGAATCACACCAAAATTGTATATTATTTTTGTCCAAATTGAAATGTCGTATTGACTCGACCACATATTGCATTAAATTGGTCAAAACTACTGCACCACACAGTTTCAGTCGTGGTATCGTTGTTGGTTTCATTGGAGCGACACGTGATTTTGAAATGATCATTCGAACGGTAATATTATTGAATTCATCGATGGTTCTTAAATAAATGCACGCTCCATACGCGTTGACAGATGCGTCGCAAAATCCATGCAATTTTAGAGAAATACATTTATATGAAAAACCAAACCATCGATCCACTTCAATTTTGGTTATTGATTGTAAGTCAGAAATATACTTACACCACTTGAATAGTTTCCAGTTTAAAAAAATAAAATAAAAACAACATCGATTTTATTTAATAACAAAGAGGAATTTATTTAATGATAAATTTCAACGTAAAATGAGTTTTAACACGGTTTTCACTTACTTTTCCTTTCATCGGCGTATTCACTTTTTGCTTTCGGCCTATTATTCGAATGCTAATCGCTAGATGCTTTCGCTTGAGTAATTTGATGAGGAATAGATCGATTGAGTCGAATGTACTGGCTTTTATAGCCAGATTTTGGCGCGAAACCTACTCAAGAGCAATTGAGCCGGCCTAGTTCAATTGAACAAATTACTTTACTTAATTTACTTATTGTAATTAACTTACTTTGATTCTTACTTAACTTACAATTCCTACTTAACTCTAAATTAATTCTACTGTCTTATTTCTATTGCCTAAAGAACTAAACAAAAAAAAAGAAAAGAAGAAAAATAAATAAAAGAAGAAGAAATATAATTCAAGGAAAGAAACAAATGAAATTAATTTAGCGTCGAATTTGTTTATTATTCTATTTTTGTTCCTTTGGAACACCACTCCCTTTTCAAATTTGAATTGACAGCCTCATCACAATTTGATTTCCAAATTTCTTTCATTAAAATTTTTGCTCGAACGATGACAAGAGAAATTAACCCAAGTGGATCAAACAATTTGAAAAAAGTTGATAAAATCTCTCGCTTTGTGTAATTAGTTGTTGGTTTTTCGATGTCAAATTTGAAATGAAACGTGTCATTGATCGTATTCCAAAAAGTGCCCAAAGTTTTGATTGTTTCATTTTTATTGAGCGTAACATTGATATCCAAATTTGATTCACGGTGTTCTTCTGGAACTGCTTCCAAAATTTGACGACAATTGCTTGCCCATTTTCGAAGATGCATGCCGATTTAAGAATTTTAATTGTTTCATGTTGATCTCGAAGAGCGGTTTCAATAGTTGAATTTCCAGATGTAACATTCGGATACTTAGCTTCTTCAGTTTTAGCTAAATAATGCAATCCCATGATTGCAAATGAAGGTGCAAAATTTGTGCCAAACGTTAGTCGATTCAAGCAATATTCCTTTATTTCTTCGTTGAAATTCTTTCGCCAAAAAATTCGTTGAAATGTGATGTCAGAGGGATGAATACAAATTTGTCGATACATTTGCTGTATGTCCGCACAAAATGCTATGCGGTGACATCGCCAATTGATTAAAATAGAGTATAAATCTGCTAGCATAACTGGACCAGCGTATAAAATATCGTTAGGAGAATTTCCATTAGAAATTTTTTGCGAAGCATTGTAGACGGTTCTTAATTTTGTCGTTGTACGATTTTCCTTAATTACAGCATGATGTGGAATATAATATGATTCATAATGAATTTCTCCTCCGGGCGAAAATCGAATGCAATCGTCCTCTGTATTTGTTGCAGACTGCATATGATTTTGTACAATATAATCTTCCATTCCTTTTGAATATTCAATTTTGAAATTGACATTAGAATTGAAACGACGCTCGAAGCGATTAAAATGTTGTAATGCTACTTGCTTAGACTCTCCCAAATTCATACGGATTGATGAATCAAGCGATTGTTTGAATGGGGGACGCATTTGTAAACGACCATTCTCAAGTCGTTTTGTTGTTCGCTGAAAAAATTCTTTGCAATAATCATCGTCTTTTGATTTAATTTTCACATTCGGTACAGTTTCGATTTCAAAAAATTGTTGAATTGTTTCGTTCAAATCCATCAAAACGTGATTTTGATGAATGCTTCGTACGGTAGATTCATCTGATGACACAGGCCCTGACAAAATCCACCCAAATTCCGAATTTTGTGCCATTGGTGTGCCAAATGGTCCCTTTTTCAGACCTTCAAGTAAAGCGCAATAATAAATGTCTCCACCAAGAACTAAATCAATTTTCGACGGCTCAAAAAAATGCGGATCGGCTAATTGTAAACCACTAATATGAGGCCACTTGTTGACCGTAACATAATTCGTTGGTAAAAAATCTGTCAACGACTTTAAGATAAAAGCCGAAACATTCACTTCAAACGAATGATTATAAATAGATTTTATATTCAAGTTGACGACTTTTGAAGCATACATTGGTGATTCACCGCCAAAAGGTTTGATTTCCACATGTTGAGACTTTGTTGATAACTTTAATAATTGTGCTGCTTGTTCGGTAATTGATGTTCCATCACCTCCTTGATCCAGCAGTGCTCGCAAT
>JAQOWM010000403.1:0-124319 GCA_029041755.1 Resseliella maxima | reverse complement strand
CTTCTTGAGTTTCCCCATTCCAATCATACCCCCTTTCGCTCAAATCGTTCTTAACTGAATCCAAATATTGTCTTCGCGGTCTACCTCTACCTCTCGGTGCATTCACTTCCGCATTCAAAATTAACTTTGGTAAAAGATACTCATTCATACGTTGTACATGCCCAAACCATCTTAATCTCGACTTTCTTGCTACCTCATCAACCGAATCCACATTTAAATCCTCACGCACTTTCTCATTTCTAATTCTATTCTCCCATTGGTCCCTACGCGACACTCCCGAAATCATACGCAAAACATTCATATCAGCCACTTCCAAACCATGAATTAAATTGTTTGAGTCGACCCAGCTCTCGCTACCATACGTGATAGTTGGTCTGAAGATTGACCCATGAATCATCAACTTCGTTTCTTTACTCAACTCTCGCTTATTAAAAACATGTGACCTAAGTTGAGCAACAACTTTATTACCATTCACTCTGCGATGTTCAAATTCCTTATCCAGCTTGCCATCTTCAGAGAAGATTTAACACAAATAACATAATACATACACATCTGTATATACAAAGTGTAGCGTTTGTGTGTAGTCCATACTAATTTTACATACACATTGATTTGCTACACAGTTTGTATAGCTGAAGTATGCATGTATTTTTTGTGTGCATTCTTGATTGATATCAGACATCTCATTCATCTCCACTTGCGCAAATTTTCCCTCCAATCTAGCCACAAATGCACTCACTACACTTTCATTCTTCAGTTTATTGATTTTCACTCTAATGGTTGGATTTCGGTTTTTACTCGCTACACTTTTTGGAATACGTAGTTTGCTTGCAACTAAGTAATGATCAGAGTCCAAACCAAAACTTCTATACACACGCGTATCTATAACTGTTTTACGCAAACAATCTTCCACAATCACGTAATCGAGCAGAAATTTCTGATTCTGGCCAGAATTTTCCCATGAATGCATGTGGATTTTCTTATGTTTAAAAAATGAATTTGTTATCACTAAATCTGAACTCTGGCAAAAATCCAATAATCTCTTTCCGTTACTATTCGCTTCCATATCTTCTCCAAAATGACGCAAAACATTCGCGAAATTACTATTATCTTCACTAACTCTAACATTTAAATCTCCCAACAATATAACGCGTTCACTTACGATAGACAATATCATTCAAATCACCATAAAAATCATTCATCTTTTCTGCATTTGCACTTTCACACGGAGAATACACACTCACGAAACGATAAACTACACCACTCAACTTGATTGAAATCCACATCATCCTCTCATTTACGAATCTATGACACACAATTGACTGTTCTAGACTGTTATGAATCAAAAAGCCTACGCCCCAATTTGCTCTACCAGTCTTCACTCCCGATAAATATAAACGATAATTCCTAACGTCTCTTCCACCTGACCTTTCACGCGCACATCTCTCAAAGACAATACATCCAAGCCGAAAACATGTGCTCTCTCAACCAAGTCATACTTCTTCAACTCAAAACCCCCTCTCAAAGTTCCGATATTCAAAGCGGTCTTCAACTATAGAGCTGCGGTCAATTCCCGGGGAGGATGAGATCCGTGGCCTCCCCTCGTCTGAGGCCAACCATTACTGTTTCGAGCAAAAGTAGATTTAAGGTGAGGGACGTGCTAAGCCACACTGCACCCGAGAAAAATCACCAATAATTTTATCGAACAATGAAAATCAATCGCTTCCAATAAACAGAATAATAAAGCCTGATAGCTTCATAAATTATCAAAAACTCACAATTTTCCTTTTTTTTTCTTTATTTTATTTTATTTTTTATTTTATTTTAAACACTTTGAAAATATCTATGGCAAATTTAATGTATCATTGGAACTTAACTCTACTAGAGCCTAAGGTCAATGCGATGCTTCTTGCTCGATTGCCGGTATAGAACTGTATCTTAAAATTATGAAAAATGCTTACTTTCTAAAATTAAGACAAAGAAAATGCAAAACTCATGTTCTACCTATTGTTGATGGCATTTTGTACTTCGTACATGACCTATGATTAGTGTTTTTATGGCGGATGTCGTATCGAAAAGGTTTTATGAGGGAAAAGGGCATTTATTGCAGTAGATGCATATTTTGGTGATTGTGAATGTAAGATGTATGTCTAAAGAGAACAAGAATTGTTCGGGTTTTTCCCGAGTAAAGAATGTATTTATTATTTCGTTAAAAATGTATTTACATTTAAAAATGCAATTACATTTTGTTTAACTGAAGATCGTCGATATCGGATATGTGGTGCCATAAAGTCGGCATTTCATTTTCGGGTCTGAAATTATGACGTTGTGTTTTGTACTCTTGTGCGAAATAATGTTGCAATAAAAATAATTCTTGTGAATATTGATACTGCTACAATAAAATGGAATGAACTCACCGAAACAAAAACTGCAGTTGATATGAATAACGAGATGAGTTGTGTTTAGCCGCGGTCAACTTTTCATTATAACGGGACTAACGAATTTTAAAACCGTTCGAAGAATTTTAAAACCGTTTGAATATTTGCATTGAGAAAAAAAAATCGTAAATATTGTTTGAATATGCGCCAAAAATTGATGTTCAACTGAGTGAATGAAAATACCGACAATTTCTTTGAGACAAAATGTAAATACCGACAATTTATTTGACTAAATCGAGCATTAAAATATAAAACCTCATTAACAACGTAACACTGTCATTCTACTGAGCGCGCCAAACTGTAAACATAAACACTGACATAAACCACGGCAAAGAGATACAAAGAAATAATACAATACAATAAGAAACAAAATTGAATCTAACATGAAATCGCTGAAAAATGCACTAAAATTTCACTTTACTTTATTAATTACACTTAAAAACCACCAAATTACACAAAACATAGCAAAATGCAAATTCAAAACAATGTAGCCGGTGTTTATGCTTTGGATCGACACTTGTCTATACAACAAGTTGCACAATATCATCACAGTAAACCGAGAAAACCAAAATTATGAAAATAACACCGAAAATTAATTTTTATCGCGTAAACTTCATATGAACGTAATGAATAAAAATTTATGCGACGCAAAAAAACCGAAAAATTATTATATTTAAATATCTGATTATTAGAGCGATATGAACAGACGACTGTCACGCTCGACGCCATCTAGCGTAGCAAACTACGTATTCCAAAAGGCGTAGCGAGTAAAAATTGGAAGCCAACCAATAGAGTAAAAGTTAATGAATTGAAGAGTGAAAGAGTAGTGAATGCATATGTAGCTAGATTAGAAGAGAAATTTATGCAATTTGATATGACTGAGGTGTCTGATATCAATAGAGAATGGGATTGTTTTAAGAGTGCAATGTTGAGTGCAGCAAAAGAATGTTGTGGAATGCATGTGAGTAAGAATGGTAAAAAGAAGACAGATTGGTGGAATGATGAGGTGCAGGAGGCTGTGAAGGAGAAAAGAGTGAGATGTATGCGTTGTATGCAAAGTAGAAAGGAAGAGGGCTTAGAGTCGTATAGGGAACAAAAAATGGTAGTGAAAGAGTTGGTGAGAGCAGCTAAAGGTGAATGGGTAAAATTTGGCAATGATTTAGAAGAAGCAACAGAGGAATAAGGCAGCAGAAGAATAAATTTTTCTGGTCTAAGGTCAAGAACATCTGTAATGGTGGTAGAAAACAAGCGCCGGGTGCTGTATTAGATAAAGCAGGGGAGTTAGTGATTGGTAGGAAGAATGTATTGAAACGTTGGAGAGAATATTTCGAGGAACTTTTGAATGTTGAAAACGGAGTGGATCTGAATGTTAGCGCGAATGAAAGTAAGGAAATAAGCTTAAGAGAGAGATAGAGCTGACGGTTAGGAAATTAAGTTGGGGTAAAGCAGCGGGAGTGGATGAGATTAGGAATGAATATTTGATTTGTAGTGGTTCAGTGGCAGTGGCGTAATTACGGGGGGGGGGGGGGTTGGGTTTGGGATTTTTTGTGTATAAATATATTTCTTACATTTCATTTAATTCATTCTTCGGGTTTGAAAATCAGACGATACGTTTTGACGGTGCAAAAGATAAGCAAAATAATCATTAGCAATGCTGCAATTACTAGAAGCATAAAGATTGCTAAATTATTCAAGCCGAATTGTTCATTTGGGTGTTGAATTATTATTTGGGGAGCCGGAATTTGGTTTTGCGATTGCGGTGTTTCCGAAAATGCATCACGTATTTCAAAACCAGTGAACATAGCAATCGCATATTTCCCACCTTTTTCAACAGCGAACTTGGCGCCTTCTTTAATTATGTCCCACCAACTCATCTTTTTCTGATCAGAAGTCCTTTTATTGGAATTTGCAAATGACTGATACACTTATTTGGAATAATACTTCAACAAATCAGAGAATGGCGCACTGAACACATGAACTGATATGTTTGATGAATTACATTTACTGCTCGAGTGAATATTTTGCACTTCTTCATATTAGTTATAAACGAATTATCTATAATATACGTCTCAAAATTTGAATATATGAATCAGACCATATCAGCATATAAATTATCTTGATTTGTTATATACAGTATTATTTATACTGGTCAAAACTAAAAGAAATGTTATTATCAGAATTCAATTTGAATTCATTTTTCCATTTTTGCTGAATTGCATGTTAATATTGTCAAATATAATCGTTTCATGAAATTCCAGTACAAAACCATCGTTACTTACTTCGAGTATCGGTTTGATTATTCTATATATTTATAAATGATTAAATGTGTTTACTGTTCAGTCTGCCCATATGACTAAACTCTTTTTTGAAATTGAACTTCTTATTCTGCATCATATGGCATTTTTCTTTCATATGTGCATAAATATTTACAGTTTTCTTAATTGAACTTGAAACGACTCGGAGTAAATGTAAATAGCACATTTAATTGTACGCTGATTGAGAGTATATTAATTATCTTGTTTTAAATTTTATTTTGATTTGGAATTTGGAACGATTGATTTCGTCTTGCTATTTTCATTTTCAATGTTATTATTCTAAACTAATATACGAATCTTCTTCTGTAATAAATAATTTCTGTTAAAATGTCAGAAGATGGTAAAAACGAGAAAAGAAGATTAAGTGGCAAGGTATTTATTTCTATTTGAAATTTAAGTGCGGGTGAATGAAGATGTTTTGACGTTTGACTGTATGTATGTATTTTAGTTGGACTCATGGTTTACAGACCAGTTCATGTACTGAATAATTATTTGCTGATGAATTTAGTTGCTAAATTTATCTGCTAAATTGTTGCGTGATGCTTGCGTATTGTATCGACCGTACATTCGTCCAAGAGAATTGCACACAAAAAACGGTTGTAGCGCAAGCGTAAAACAATACGCAAGCGTCACGCAACGATTTAGCAGATAAATTTAGCACCTAAATTCATCAGCAAATAATTATTCAGTACATGAACTGGTCTGATGGTTTATAAAAAAACCAAAATCCATTGTTCAAAATGAAACCGCTACATCTTCAAATTAAGTTCCTGATACTTCCATTGGTATTTCTCTTGAACGAAATGAAGCTGCTGGATGTTCTGAAAATACATCTTTTGACCGAAATGAAATAATCGACAGTAACAAACCTGAGTTGAACAAAGAAAGTAAGATTATTTATCAATATGTTTAAATTTTCAATTCATATCAATTAACTGAAATAGTAAATATGCCATTATAGGTGATTCTTCTTCCAAAATGGAAACATTTTTTCAAGCAACTGACATTGCTCAATACATTGGAAAGAATTGTACAGATGAAGAAAAATATAAACTTTTGAAAAATCGTTGGCAGCCATCCGAAAATTTCAAGTTTCCGGCCAGTGGAAAACGTAATTTAAGATTTCAAAGGAATTGGTTGAAAGAATTTCCATGGCTAACATATTCTGAAATCAGTGATGGTGCATTTTGTCAATTTTGTTGTTTGTTTCCTACTAAAGAAGTGGGAAAAGGAAATCACACAAATCCAAAATCTCTCGTAAGCATTCCATTCAATAAATGGAAGAATGCCAAAGAACAATTTAATTATCATACAAATTTACATTATCATAAAAATTGCACTGTTTCAGTTCAAAATTTTCTCGATGTTCACGAAAAAAAAAATTTTAAGAATAGACATTCAGTTAGATAATGCAAGGAAAATAGAAGTAGAATCAAATCGTAATATATTGACAAGTATCATTGAAACATTATTATTTTTGGGAAGACAAGAAATATCGATAAGAGGACACCGCGATACAGGTCCTATTACATTGAAAAATCCGATGCAGAATGATGGAAATTTCCGTTCCCTGTTACGTTTTCGAATGTCTTCAGGTGATGAAACATTGAAAAAACATTTATTAAATTCTGAATCGAAATTAAAGTATACAAGTCCTAAAATCCAAAATGAGTTTATCGATATATTTGGTCAAATGATACGCGAAATATTAGTGTCACAAGTTAATCAAGCTGAAGGTTTCACTATTTTGGCAAATGAAACAACAGACATTTCCGGTATAGAACAGTTTTCCCTGTGTCTTCGCTATGTTCAAGAAATTAAAGGAACTGCTTTTCTTAAAGAAGATTTTTTAACATTTGTACCTGTTGAAGATGTTACTGGCAATGGTTTAGCTAATACGCTAATCACAACTTGTAAACATCTTAATTTAAATTTGAATTATTTATACGGCCAAGGATATGACGGTGCTCGTTCTATGAGTGGAAAATTCAGAGGATGTTCTGCAGTGATTCGTGCACAATATCCTCAAGCGCTTTACGTACATTGTGTCAGTCATTCTTTAAATTTGGCAATAAGCGACGCCTGTACTATTCCCGCGATTATGAATAGTCTTGGTACGATTAGGGAAATTATTAATTTTTTTCGATGTTCAGCTAAACGTCAAATATTTCTAAATGAAGCAGTTCTGCAGTTAAATTCTGCTATTCATAAAAAACGACTCACAAAATACTGTGAAACTCGATGGATTGAACGCCTTGATTCCATAATCATTTTCAAAGAAATGTTCCCACCAATTTTCATTGCTTTACAAAATATTCAAGAAAATGGAAGCATAGAATCTTCTAAAAATGCATTTAATTTTCAACAAACGCTGAAAAATATCAATTTCATTATTTCATTGTGTGTAATTCACGAAATTTTCTCGTTATCTCACCCTCTTTCAACTTCTTTGCAAGCTAAAAGTGTAGATTTGGCCGCTGCCATGGAAATGGCACATATTCTCAGCATACAACTGATAAAGTTGCGTGAAACTGCTGAAGAAAAATTTAAAGAAATATTCACTGTTGCTCAAGGCTTAGCCGATGATGTAGGTGGAGAAATTTCTATGCCGCGCATTGTGAAATGTCAATCATATCGACCAAATGTTCAGTGTGAATCTGCGGAAAAATATTATAGATTGTCCATTTTCATTCCATTCTTAGATCACTTTATAAGCGATTTGAACTGTAGATTCTTAGAACATAACAAACTATTATCATCAATTCAGAATATTTTGCCAAATATGATCATACATTTGAATGAGAATGAAATTAATGGAACAATTGATGAAATTTTGAAGCAGTGGCCCAATATTTCAGTTCATACTTCAGACAATATTGTGAAAAAAGAAACATTATTATGGCATCGAAAATGGATTGCTGCTAATGAACGACCACAAACATTCATAGAGGGTTTGAATATGTGTAATAAAAGCATATTTCCAAATGTCTATAATATTTTGAAACTTTGTGCCACACTTCCTGTAACAGTCGCGACCGCTGAACGAAGTTTTTCAACGCTAAAGCGATTAAAAACTTATTTAAGAAACTCAACGAGTGAAAACAGATTGAATGGCTTGGCTTCTCTTAGTATCCATCGCGAAATTGAATTAAATATAGAAACAGTTATTGATAAGTTCGCAGAAAAATATCGAAGAATTGCACTCTAAACATTTGAATCATATAAGTAATATTATTATAATACTATTATATATGGTAATAATAAAGTCAACTATTTTCTATTTGCAAAAAAAAAAATTTCTAAAAAAAATTAACCATCCCCCCCCCCCCCCCGAAATCAACTCCTACTTACGCCACTGTTCAGTGGGGATTCAATGGTTACATCGTTTGTTTAATCTTGTTTGGAGTTCATCAGTTGTGCCAAAGGAATGGGGGGTGCGGTTATCTCACCACTCCATAAGAAGGGTAGCAACAGAGATTGTAGCAACTATCGTGGAATGGTCTCCGCAGGGCTGTACAATTTCACAGCTTTTATTTATAATTTATATGGATAAATTGATTAAATCAGCTAATCTGAGGGGTAACGTTGTTTTGGCGGGAAATATTATCTCTGGCTTTGCATATGCAGATGACCTAGTTTTGTTTGGCGGCTCAGAACAGGAGCTACAAAACAGTATTAGCGATTTATAAGCGGCCTGTACGAACTTTGGAATGACCATTAGCAGTTCAAAAACACAAGTTATGCATATTGGGAAAAATCGGAAGCAAGTGAATTGTCTGTTGAATGGGAGTGTGCTTGAGCAGGTGTCTCAATTCAAGTATTTAGGCTGCATCTTCTCTGAAGACGGCAAGCTGAATAGGGAAATTGAACATCGCAGAGTGAATGGTAATAAAGTTGTGGCTCAACTTAGGTCACATGTTTTTAATAAGCGAGAGTTGAGTAAAGAAACGAAGTTGATGATTCATGGGTCAATCTTCAGACCAACTATCACGTATGGTAGCGAGAGCTGGGTCGACTCAAACAATTTAATTCATGGTTTGGAAGTGGCGAATATGAGAGTTTTGCGTATGATTTTGGGAGTGTCGCGTTGGGACCAATGGGACAATAGAATCAGAAATGAGAATGTGCGTGAGGATTTAAATGTGGATTCGGTTGATGAGGTAGCAAGAAAGTCGAGATTAAGATGGTTTGGGCATGTACAACGTATGAATGAGTATCGTTTACCAAAGTTAATTTTGAATGCGGAAGTGAATGCGCCGAGAGGTAGAGGTAGACCGCGGAGGCGATATTTGGATTCGGTGAAGAACGATTTGAGCGAAAGGGGGTATGATTGGAATGGGGAAACTCAAGACCTGGCTCTCGATAGGGTTTGCTGGGGAAGAATTGTTAAGGGGCTGCCATTACAAAACAGACCAGACGCTGAAGGGCAATAATGGTCTTTAAATGATTTTTGTTGTTGTTGTTGTCAAATTGCACAGCAATTGAAATCAAAAATCGAATTGAAGCATATCGGACTACAGGTGAATAAATTTCGTTGTAATCTATACCAGCTTTTTGACTACAACCTTTACCAACCAATCTGGCTTTAAAACGTATTACCTTTCCGTTGGCGTCAGTTTTCTCTTTCAAAATCCATTTACACTTGATCGGGTTTTTCCCTCGGGCAGTTCAACCAAACACCAAGTTTTATTCTTAGCGAATTCATCTCTTCTGATAATGCATTTTGCCATTCTTTTGACTCTGAACCATTCAATGCTTCATCGAGCGTGAGACTACTACAAAAAGCAACATTGTTATGAAACAAATTCAACCGATTGAACGATCGAGTGATTATCTGACGAGCGTTGTTAACATTAGCAGAACGGTCTGAACGAAAATCAGGATCAGATAAACGATTATCTACTGGTGAAATTGAAGCATCCAAATTCAAAACAACAAAATGTTCTTCTTGATTTTCAGCTTGAGCACTCCCATTACTGGCTTCTTGAACTGAAGACGGATTACACTGTAGTAACATTTTTAAGTTTTGAAATAGTTCTGAAGGGAGACATATCAGGCGTGATAGTAGGGCTTGAGTATAGATTAACCTCATACTTACTTTTTCGAAGTTGGCTCATTTAATAAAAATTTTTACTCTTAAATTTTGCTTCTGAATGAGTTGAAATGGTCTTTTGGTTTTTGTTCTTTTTACATAGAAAAGTTATTGAATCGTCATTTTTCTTTCTTTATTGGACTAAAAATAACAGGAATCAAACAAATAGAGAAAAAACACAAGAAAAAATTCCCATTTTCCACGTTTTTTCCTAATTTTCACAATATTTTTTGTGACAATGAACAATTTTGGTTGGAATGACGTTCATTCCAACGAATGGTTGGAAAAAGCATAACCTAAATATTGTCAGTGTATAGATTCGAAGTGAGACATTAATTTTGATTTTCTCAGTATTGAACAACAGTCATATTCCTTTTTTTATTAACAAACATTCATACCCTATTAATTTTTATATTATTTTATGATAAGATACAAAATTTAATTGAAAAGATTCGAAATAAACCATATGAAAATTTAAAAACAAAAAAAAGACAAAAATATTGTGAAAATTAGGAAAAAAACGTGGAAAATGGGAATTTTTTCAACTCATTCAGAAGCAAAATTTAAAAGTAAAAATTTTTATTAAATGAGCCAACTTCGAAAAAGTAAGTATGAGGTTAATCTATACTCGAGCCCTACTATCACGCCTGATATGTCTCCCTTCAGAACTATTTTCACGTTACTACAGTGTTATTTACATCTTTCCCACTTAATCCGTTATCACAAGAACTGTCATCTCTTTCCTTAACCAAAATGGTATAAACAATTGAATG
This sequence comes from Resseliella maxima, assembly GCA_029041755.1. Classification (NCBI taxonomy): domain Eukaryota; kingdom Metazoa; phylum Arthropoda; class Insecta; order Diptera; family Cecidomyiidae; genus Resseliella; species Resseliella maxima. Next base: position 113,701 of record JAQOWM010000403.1, on the reverse strand, counting down.
AGGCGAAAAAGAATCAGAACCAAAATCATTTTCAAAGAAGATTACATCACGGCTAACGATAATCTTTTTAGTCTCTTTCACAAAAAGACGATAACCTTTTTGCTCATTGGAATAATCGACGAAAATGCATTCTGTTGACTTCTTCTCGAATTTCTTTCTTCTCTGATCTGGAATCATAGCCATAGCTCTGCAGCCAAAAACTCGAAAACGTGAAAAATTTACAGGTTTTCCTGACCAAACTTTATCGGGGATGTTTTTTGTCGATATATTAAGCGTTGAATTGATTAATTGTACAGCTGTTGAAACTGCTTCCGCCCAAAAATCACGCTTTAAATTAGCATCAAAAAGCATACAACGTGCTCTTTTAACAATCTTTCGATTGTACCTTTCTGCTAAACCGTTTTGTTGAGATGAATAAGAACACGACGTTTGATGAATAATACCATTTGCTTCACAACATTTTTTCATATTGAAATTGCAATATCAGTACCATTGTCGGAACGCAAAATTTTAATTTTGGTTGAAAGTTGATTTTCAGCAAGATTTTTGAATTTAACAAAACAATCGAAGACTTGACTCTTTTTTTTGATAATATGGATGAATTTTTCTTGATAAATCTTGATCTTTTTTTACACTTGTTTGCAAAATGTGGACCACCACAATTGAAACACTTGACTCTTCTGAATTTCTTTTTCTTCACAAAAAGAACACTTGTTTGATTTTTTTCATGTTCAAGAAGAGCACTTTTGCAAAAGAAGGTTTTTAACATAGTCTGTGGTTAACGAAGTACCATTGCTCTCTAAACCAAAAATCAATGCTTTGTATTCTGTTGGTAAATCAGCCAACATAATCGAAGCAACAACTTCCTCATCAATATTGAAGCCAACTACTTTCACTTTAGTCCATTTCGTGGTCATTATATTCACATATTCTTCCATCGATTCACAATCACTCAACTTCGTAGAAATCAACTGCTGCAAAAGAAATACTTCACGATATGTGCTCGAATCAGAGAAAGCACTATTCAAGGCTTCCCAGGTTTCTTTAGCATTATTCTTTCCCGAAATATGCGAGAAAAGAGACGGCTCAATCATGAGCGTCAACTCAGCTAGTGCTTTTTGTGCGGAACAATAATAGTTTTTATTGAAAAATCATTTTAAAACATGAAAAAAATCTGAATTCACCAACAATCAAAGCAATTTTAATTAAAAAAACATCTGAAAGAATAAAAAAAATATTCACCTCAACGGAGAATTAAACATTTGACCTCTCGCACTCAAAGCCAGAATCATACCACTAAACCATGTGTGGTTCATCATTATACACAGTGAGCATCACATTTCAAGTTGAAACTTTCGACTTAAAATTTTTGTTAACAAAGGCTTGGTTTAGATTTAATATCGAGTTTTGCATATTTTCATTGTTTTTTTTGATGTCTCACCGTCTGTCTATTGTTCAAGCATTCGCCGTAATAAAAACATTGTAATTTAGAAAGATGAGAAAACATTCCAAAGTTAAAAATCGCAGATTCAATATAAAACCGTGAAATATGAATAGTTTTTTTTAATGGCAAACCCTAAAACGAATTATTTTGTAAAATTTGATTGTTTATTTCTGCTCATAAGGTCCTAATGAATTAAACTAAAGTAAAAAGGCATTCCAAACCGACCTAGTGGTACGCTGGAGCTTTCGGTTTCCGAGGAATATCGTGGCGCCATCTCAAAGTCGCGAGGATAATTAATTTCTTATAATATGTTTTCTTATCATTTTCAATTCCAAGGCTTGATTGAGATATCACCATAAAAACAATAAAAATATGCAAAATTCGATATTGAATCTGAGCCAAAAATTTGTAAAAAAAAAATCGAGAACAATGATGAATCACCACATATCTTTTAAGTAAATCGAGACTCCTCTACTCCCCAGTATGTTCATCCGACTTTATAGCAAAAAAGGAGAGTAAGTAATTGTAACACTAAAAATGGTTAATAGAGAGTACGGATTTTACGATTTTGCATTGTATTTAGTATTTAAGTGAACATGCTCTCCTCTTTGGTATAGCCGAATTGATATTTTCCATACTCTCGCTTTTCAAAATTATTTTAATGTTTAATTCTCTGTTGAGCTCAAATTTTTTTCTCTCATTTTTGATTTTCACTTCTCCGCATATACAATACTGTGTGCGTCAAAGTATTGCAATTAGTCATTTGTTGTAAAAAATGATAAAAAAGAAAAAAAAATGTGAGATATTTTCCTTTTTTTATATGGTCAAATATTTACAAATGTCAAAAATATAATGAGGTCGATGTGAGCAAAATGTGAATTTTCTAAAAATTATTTATTTTTTATTTTAAATGCATTACGCAAATGAAGTATACGGTGAGATCGTTCCAAACAATTCGTTTTTAGATTTTCGTTACAAACAACTCAAAACAGAGAGATTTAAATATTATTATTTTTTTTTTTTTTTTTTGGAATTAAAACGAAAATTGCAAATCGCACCACTGAAATGGTTTATTGTGACCCTAAGAAAGTCATAGCAAAAACAACATTGAAAAAACTATTCGTTATAGTTAATGTTTCATATATATATGAAAAAAATTTTAAAGTAAAGTTGTGCCAATATTTTAGTAAATAAAAAAGATATTGATTGTTACAAATAATTAACTTGGTAACTTTTTTCAACTTCTTCAACAGGTACTGGAACATTTGGTCGTGTTTGTTTGTGTTTAGATAAAAAAATGAACAAATACTGTGCAATGAAAATACTTACAATGTCTGATGTAATTCGGTTAAAGCAAGTTGATCATGTAAAAAATGAAAAAAGCATATTAACAGAAATAAATCATCCATTTATCGTAAATCTGTAAGTACTCGCTTTCAGAAGAATTAATTTTATCTAGGGTTAGATACGAGAAAATCCCATTTAATTGTGTATATTTTTACATAAAATAACTTTGATTTCATGACACTGACACTACCTATACGAGCATCAAAACTTTGGATATAAATCGAATATCAAAATTATATAATCAATCATGAAAGTTCACTTCAAGTTTTTTCACAATTTTGTTTTATATTCAGTGAAATTCATACCGGAAGAGGCAAAGAATGTTTTCACTAATGAGACTTCACTGTATCTCCTGATGTATACACATCTACATAAATAAATCACAGTGATTTTAAATTATGCTAATAAATCAAACATGATGGATAGTGAATCTGGGTAAATCGCAAGGATGATGTTTGACATTTGTTCGCAACCCATGTAGGCAATTCATGCCCTTTTGAAGTCCTGCATGCCAATTTCACGCCTTATAAATTTCAACAAAGCAAAGTTGTAAATATAACTTGCATGCTTTTTCAAAGGCATGAAATCATACCGTAAGACTTGAAGTTAATAATTTGGCGGCAATTCGGAAAGAAATTTTTCTTTGAAAACTTCGTATAATAGATGGAGGTCTGGAGATGCCTTTTCAAACGAAGTCCCGGAACAAAAGTTGTTTATTTTTACGTCTTCTATCAGAAAAATCATTGCCATTTTTAGTGTATTCATTTTTGAAGATTCAATGCACCCTATATTTACATGTACAAGAATTCGTTTCTAGTCTGTCAGAATGTTATGTTCCCTGAAATTGAAATCTAATTAATTATATTTTTATAGACTGTGGTATACGAAAGATGAATTTTGTTTGTACATGTTATTTGAGTACATTGTTGGTGGTGAATTATTCACATATTTACGAAATGCTGGGAAATTCAACAATGCTACAGGTAATCAATAAATATTAACTCCACTGATCAACTTATAACTAACCAACTGTGCTAATATTGTTTACAATTTAGGCAACTGTACATAACAATAGTACTTTATAGATATTAAATATTTCTATGAATATACAGTGCTCACAAAAAGTTTGGGTACAATGCATGTTTTTCATACAAATTGATGTTTTTTGTTGCTCAAAAAGTATATGAAGATAAAATTTTTTTCTCTCAATTTCTTCAGAAGAATTTTAGGTCAGACTAAAATTTTCATTTTCTTCTCAGATTAGAAAACTGTGTCGTGATCCTTTTACGGACTTTCAAAGGCCAGAAAAATGTCCGATTCAATTTACATATAAAAATGGTCAATTTTTGGTATTTCCACGCACATGGCCGAAAAAGTGCATGAAGGAATCACGATACAGATTTCTATTCTGAGAAGAAAATGAAGATTTTAGTTTGAACTGAAATCCTTCTAAAGAAGTTGAGAGAAAAAATTTATATCTTCATATACATTTTGAGCAAAAAAAAACGTCAATTTGTATAAAAAACATGCATTGTATCCAAACTTTTTGCGAGCACTGTATATGACTCATCAAATGATGTTGAATTGCTGCTAAAAAATTAACATTTCTCTTATGACATTTTCAAATATGTCATGTTCACTTATTGGTGATTTAATTTTTAAATATATAAATAAAAATTGCTATGCAAAATTGCCTGCATATAGCCATTATTCTTAAAATATTAGTCATTATAATTTTTATACTGAATGTGTTGATTTCATCTTATTTTACGTCATTTTGTAGCTGTCAATATACTTCACAACAATTGTGATGTAAAATTTGTTCAAAAAAATTGTGTTGAATATTTTTCAAGAAAATTTCACACCACATTTCTTTCGGTGAGATTGAGAGAAGAGTATGATTTTTTCTCGACTCATATAGCAGTAAAGTAGAGTATGTTTCACTTATACCTATTTTGAATTACACTTTAATGACAAGTAAAAATGAATAAGTGTCTTCACAAAAATTGTTGTTCTTGTAATAAAATTGTTGTTCTCTCTAACTTTTCCTTTGGGTTATGTTAACTGTCATTGCTACATGTATCGTTTATTTAAACTACAGTATTTTTTTTATTTTTAAATAATTATTCGATTTAATTTTTACATAAATTTAGCATTTCTGCAAAATTAAAATACTAATTCATAGGGAATCATTGAAGTTTATTCATAAAAGTGATTTTGATTTCAATTATTTGGGATTTTCCAAGAAGTATTATTTTTTGTTGTTGTTAATATGTCACTATCGAATTTGCATTGCTGTGTCACTAGTATTGAAAAGGCTATGTTTTTCGAACTGAACTTTATTCAACAAGCTACTCACTATTTATACAATATTTTACTTAATTAGCATTCTGATAAACAACCAAATTCAATTTCTTGTGATTAGTTACACTTGACAAATAATACATAATTTCAATTTAGATTTGTTATGCCCACATTTCAAATAATTAACAATACTCAATCTTTCAATCTACTTATTGAATTCTTATCTTATAATTCGTTATACATTATTGAATTCTAAATTCTAACACTCCAGCTGAATTCAAAAAAGTATAATAGATAATGGTTTAGCTCAAAAATCTTATTCGTTCATTATTTTATTTTTGACACCAAAAATTAGTAAATGTTTTTGTAATTTTTGAGCGCTACATGCCTTGGTTAGTATGTCTGCTGGCATTTCATCAGTTTTCAAATATTCTAATTTTATTTCCTGTGACAAGATTTTCTCATGTATAAACTTATGCTTAATGTCTATGTGCTTGCTTCTTGGCGAATAAGAATTGTTTTTTGCCAATTCCAAAGCACCCTTATTGTCGCATTTTATCAAAAGATTTGATGGATTCTCCAGCAAAATTTCTCCCAGTAATTGATTCAACCATAGTCCCTCCTGTGTAGCACTTACTAATGACATATATTCAGCTTCTGTACTGGACAGTGCAACTGTTGCCTGTCTTTTTGTACACCAACTTACAGCTCCACCTGAAATAGTGAACAGATAACCTGTGGTTGATTTCCTTTGATCAATATCTCTTCCCCAGTCAGCATCGCAGTACCCCTTTAATTGGTCATCCACACAATCGTATACCAGTTCCTGCAATTTGGTTCCCTTTAAATATCTTAGAACCCTTTTCGCTGCCATCCAGTGTCCTTTGCCTGGATTTTCATTGTACCGGCTCAACATATTCACGGCAAAACTTATATCTGGTCTAGTGATTTGTGCTGCAAATAATAGACTCCCTGTGCACTCCCTATACGGTACTTTAGTCATTTCCAGTCTTTCTTCTTCCGATTTGGGACACATTTCTAACGAAATTTTCTGGTTTATGTCCAGTGGTGTATTTACTGCATTACATTCTTCAAGTCCAAACCTTTTTAACATATCTTCTATATATCTTACTTGAGACAAAGAGATCGTTCCCAATTCTTTATTTCTTTTTATTTTTATCCCCAAAATTGAACTTGCTTCTCCCAAATCCTTCATTTTAAAATGTTTTGAAAGTTCCACTGCTATTTCTTCTTCATCCTCTTTATTCGATGCAAATATCAATACGTCGTCAACGTAAAGTCCCACCATTATTGGTTTATTATTTTTATATTTGTAATAAATACACTGATCAATGATACTTCTCTTTAATCCCAAATTGAGCAACACGTCATTAATTGTCAGGTTCCAAACTCTGCTTGCTTGTTTCAGACCGTATAATGCGCGAAGTAATTTGCAACATCTTTTACTTCCATCTTCATATCCCCTAGGTTGGTCCATCCAAATTTCTTCTGACAACTTCCCGTTTAAAAATGCGGTGACTGCATCCATCTGTCTGATGTTTAACTTGTATTTCACAGCCAACGCCAAAAGTACTCGAATTGAGCTATATCTGACGACAGGTGAAAAAGTCTCATCATAGTCTATTCCCTCTTTTTGTGAATAGCCCTTAGCTACCAATCGCGCTTTGTATCGTATTATTTCCCCATTGTTATCCCGTTTGGTTGCGAATACCCACTTATTTTTAACAATCTTTCTGTCTTTTGGTGGTTCTGCCAAAATCCATGTTTCATTCTCCAGTAATGATTTGTATTCGCTGTCCATTGCTTCTTTCCATTCTCTCGAGTGTAAATCTGAAATTGCTTCATCATAAGTATTAGGAATGAAAAATTTCTCACCCGATCCATTCTTAATTTTGTCTTCAGTAGATACCAACAACTTCTCATCCCCATTTTCTATCTCATCCTCCAAGAAAATAACATCTCTACTTATTAATATTTTCTTTTCTTTGACGTTGTACAATCGATATCCTCTGACGTTAGATGCATAACCCAACAAAATACATTCTGTAGATTTTTCATCTAATTTTTTTCTCTTTTCATCTGGTATATGTACCATAGCTTTGCAACCAAAAACGCGCATTCTCTCTAAATTATCTTTTTCATTGTTCCAAAGTTCATTTGGTGATCGACCTTTTTTCTTCCCTGGTATTACATTCAAAATGTAAGTTGCAGTTGCTAAGGCTTCAGCCCAAAATTGTTGATCTAAACCACTGTCAATCAACATACACCTTATACGCTCGATTATCGTTCTATTCATTCTTTCTGCAACGCCATTCAATTGTGGTGTATAAGGTACGGTTTTCTGGTGAATTATTCATGTTCTCTGCAGAACGTTTCCATTCGTTGATTAACATATTCACCACCGTTATCAGACCTTAATATTTTCAATCTCTTCCCAGTTTGATTTTCTGCCATGGTTTTAAAGTTAACAAACAAATCATACACATCACTCTTTCTTTTCATAGGATATGTATATATTTTCTTCGAATAATCGTCAATAACTACGACAAAATATTTGAATCCGCCCAATGACTCTGTAGACATTGGTCCAACAACGTCGGAATGTACCAATTCTAGTGGTTCCTCAGTTTGTTTACTGTGACCCTTAAAAGGTTCTCTTGCCTGCTTACCCTTGATGCAAGTGATACATTTACATGTTTGGACATCAATTATTTGACAAGTTTCATTTAAGAACTTCATCTTCCCAAAACTAATATGACCTAACCTTCGATGCCATAAGTATCCATTCTCTACTCTTTCTTGTTCCTTGCTAACCAATGCAAGATCATCTTCATTTATTTTAAGTTTGAACATCTTACCATCAACTTCAGCTTGGGCCATTATTTCTCCATTCTTGTCTCTGATATTGCAAGCTCCATTCCCGAATATCACGCAGTAACCCTGTTGAATCAACTGATTCACTGATATCAAATTTGCACACAAATTGGGTACATACAAAACGTTTTTAATGGTACATATGACTCTATCATTATCAACAATCAGATTGAGTTTCACATCACCCATTGAATTCACTTCAAGTTTTCCCTTGTCAGCGATTAGAATTTCTCTTTTATCTATGCTTCTTATATTTTGTAATAGATCAATTCTATTTGTCATGTGCGAAGTAGCACCGCTGTCGACGTACCAACACTTTTTCATATCTTCACTATTCGATTCATTATTAATGAAAGCCACCATTACGGATTCTTTTTCTTTCTCTTTCTCTTTATCTTTTTCTTTACCAGGATTACTTTTACTTTCCTTACATTCATTTATCTTTTTCCTTGGCAGCTTACAGTCTTTAGCAAAATGCGAACCCCTGCCACAATTAAAACATTTGTATTTCTTCTTTTGTTTTGGGCATGAAATACTCAGATGAAAAGCACTACCACATGTATAACATTTCTTCCTGTTATTTCCATTGTTTGTTTTCATATTGCATCTTGCTGCCATTGCTTTCTCATCACTTTCTTTTTCAAGTGGGTCCCTTATTCCTTGCAGTAATACAGTCTTCCCATAATCGACTGTTATAGTTGTACCGCTATTTTCTATCCCCAAGATCATTGCCCTATAATCGTCAGGCAAACCACCCAACATAAGAGATCCCACTATTTCTTCATTTATTTGTAGACCCGCAACTCTAGTTTTGTTCCACAGCAATTTATATATTTCTCCATCGTACCCATGTCATGATTTATATATTTCTCCATCGTACCCATGTCTCTTAATTTCACGCTTACAAGTTCATTTAAAACGGTTACCTTCCTTAGTACACCAGAATCATCAAAGGCTTTGCTAATACCATCCCATACTTCTTTGGCGCTCTTGGTATCTTTGATGTAGCTATACAAACTCGGATCTATCATCAGAGTAATTTCGCTAATTGCACTTTCATTCGCAAGTGGTCCCTCTTCAGGTGGAATTGGTTTCTGGATTACCTGCCATAAATTCCTTAGTATTAGGTAAGACTTTGCAGATATCTTCCATTGGTCATAATTTTCGCGACCCTTAAGTTTCTCAAACTTTATACCATGATTTCCATTTCCAGATGCCATTTTTTCATCTCTCAATTCCCTTTCCCTGTTTGATGATGTTTCTCCACCTGCTTGTGTACTCTCTAGACTCGTAAATCTCTCTTGATCTGTCATTTTATTTACCTCTTAATTTCTCTTTGTATTGATATAATAAATTCCCCAGAGTAATTACGACTTGTGAACTTCCCGTCTTGAAGTACAGCACCAATAAATCCCTTCTTTTCCAAATGAATGATTATATTGCCTTCAAAATGTATTACCCCTGGTACGTTCAACGATGTATGCCAACATATAATTTCAACAAATTTCCCCGATTCTGCGTCAAATACTCCCAATCCAACGTTTTCTGTGAACGTTCCGCTTACTTTGTAATCTATCTTATGAAAACCTCTTTCTAAGTGAATTCCGTCGATTTTGTCTTGGCCAAAAATTTCACTACTACTCAAGACAATTGGATTACTTATTTCGTTATTTGCACTTTGTTTTCTATAAGTAGGAGTTATTATTCTTTCAGTTCTGTCTATCTCTTGCATACTCATACAGATCTTTACCTATCGTTTCAAACACTTTTGAACGATATTCTCCCATCCGGCTATTTGCCTAAACTCGCATATATTATATGGAAGGTTTGCAAATTTCGCTATAGTAAAATTTTCGTGCCTAAACTGGAGTTTGTTAAAACTGCAGGTTTGCTTTTACTATTGCTGCCTGGGCCCATAACCTATTGAAAAGGCTATGTTTTTCGAACTGAACTTTATTCAACAAGCTACTCACTATTTATACAATATTTTACTTAATTAGCATTCTGATAAACAACCAAATTCAATTTCTTGTGATTAGTTACACTTGACAAATAATACATAATTTCAATTTAGATTTGTTATGCCCACATTTCAAATAATTAACAATACTCAATCTTTCAATCTACTTATTGAATTCTTATCTTATAATTCGTTATACATTATTGAATTCTAAATTCTAACAACTAGTATGTGCCAAGGTTTGACCTATTGTGGCCTTTATCTGAAGTGCAAATTTTGTAAAAATCAAATATTTATTCAATGCATGAGACAGAGAGAAGAAAAAGTTAAAAAACTACTTGAATATTTTGGATCAGCGAGAATATTTGAGGATGGAACATGGGGAATTGTGAAACCAGATAATGATAATGATGAAAATCTGAAATTTTTCAATTATATTTTCAATGAAAATTCGCCATTTGCCGTGTCATGTGAAGTTTGTAATTTCAATATAAATAATAAAGGAAAACTTGATGCAGAATTGAATACGGAGCAATTCCATGATACGTGTAGTGAAATAAATGATGACGACTCAATGAATGTTGGTGGTAAAAACAGCACTAATAATGATCCGACTGAAAGTCATGCTGAGTTTAGTCAAAATAGTGACATTGGAGATTCAATGTTATTCAAAAATATTTCATCTCGGCTAAAGGTTTGGAAGAACTTAAATGAAGTACCAAAGCCATTCAATGGAGTTTACATGATTCATATTTCGAGGTTTGTTTATGGTACCAAGCCAGATGATGTAAAGAAAATTATCATTGAAAAGACCAAATTACTTGATAACGCATTTTCCATTGAGATGTTAAATTTCCACAAGCGAAGTAGAAACGCAGGCAAGTTTGTTTCTTGTAAAGTTTTGACATTAACAGAGGAATATTCAAGGATAATTTGTAATCCTGAAATTTGGGATCCTGAGTTCTCTGTGAAACCTTTTATAATGAAGGATAGAAAAAAGTCATTAAAGGTGAATATGAACAAATCTCAATTGAGTAACAAAAACAATAAAACAAATGCTAAACAGAATAATTCTCGCAGAAATAATCCGTCTGATTGTCAAAATAAGAATGAAAAAACCAAACGAAATGTTGGAAAATATAATAATAAGCCCGAACAGAATCACTTTGTTAATTCTCGTCGGAAATTTCATAACAATGTTCGAAATAATAATCGTTCTAACAATAATGGTGTGAATAATGTTCATATACAACAACAAAACAATCAACAACAACAACAATCATCTCAAAGATTTCAACAACCTGTTAATGGGCGGCGCTCACATCATCCAAGACAGCCTCAATATATCCAACATTTATCACAAAATCAACCACAACCAAATTTGAATGGATATCCTTTTTGGAATCAACTCTATCACCATCCATTCTCAAACCCTGCTCAGTATCATCAATTTATGAATCAGGCTCAGTTTCCAGATGTATCAACCGTTTTACCGTTATTGAATGCACCTGTTACTCATGTGAAAGATGTGAAGTTTAACCATCACATTTTCTCATGTAATGTCAATGGTTTGAAATCTAAGATTCCTGAATTTTATGCGAGTATATTGATAAACAATTTCAAAATTTATTTGTTATGTGAGACTCATTTGGATAGCACCATCAATAATGTTGAAATTTTCCCAAATACTTATGACGTATTTCGATGTGATAGATCAATTCTTACCGAGAGAGATCAAACTTTCAAGAAAGTTCGTGGAGGTGGTGTTTTGATAGCCACTCATAAATCATTGAATGGAAAATTAGTATTTGATGGAGAGTTATATGGTGCTGAAATTGTTTGCGTTTGTGTTAACATTGAACATAGGAAGTTTCATTTGGTTGAATTGTATATTAGACCTGATTCCCCATTTGAAATTTTTGAAAATATTGTTAATGCTTTAAAATTTTCATTCGAGAAAGACAATTATGAGGATTCAATTTTAATATCGGGTGACTTTAATCTTCCGAATCTTTTATGGATCTCGAATGATGTTGACAATCCAAATATTTCGTATCCAATTAACGCGTGTTCCAGAAAGGAGTTTCTGATGTTGGATTCCTTTCATGATTTTGGTTTATCACAAATTAATCGTTTTTCGAATAACAATGGTAATATGTTGGATTTAATTTGGACAAATGATCCTGATCTGTTTTTTTGCTTGGAAAGTGAAACCAATTTGGTCAACACTGAGATCCATCATAATCCTATTGAAATTGTTATTTCTAATTGTAATTTGAATATCGAAGGTGAACTTGGTCATAGCTCATATTTGGATTTTAGAAATGCAAACTATGATGCAATAAATGGTTGTTTTTCTGATATTGATTGGAATTCATTGTTTTCTGATGATTCTTTGGATTGCAATTTGCTGAATTTTTATTCTTGTGTTAATAATATCATTAATACTCATGTAATTTTGAAAAGTAAAAGAATATCAAATCATCCCAAATGGTTTGACTCACATTTAATTAACTTAAAGAACCGTGTGAACAAATTGTTAAAAAAAAAGACATGATTCAATAGATGATGATAATAATTTCAAAAAAGCTCGAGCGGAATATAAATGTTATTCTCGTATTTCCTACAACAATTACAAATTAGAATTGGAGGAACTTATAGCTAGTGATCCAATGGAATTTTTCAAGCATGTAAATGTGATTAGGAAAACGGTCAATGAATTACCTAATGAAATGCATTATAATAATCGGAAGTCATTCAATGGTATTGATAAAGCTAATCTATTTGCTGAATTTTTTGGTTCCGCTTATACTAAATATGATTCACAACCAATTGAAATCTACAATGTTGATAACTTTAAAGTAACTGAAAATTTGTGTCAAAATATTCCACATATTAATATTGATGAGAATATTATTTTGAAGCAGGTTTTGGAATTGCCGAATAATTTAATTTCTGGTCCTGATGGTTTATCAAATTTGTTTGTTAAAAAATGCGTTAACACATTAATTAAACCAATTACAATGTTATTGAAGAAATCACTTAGAATTTCTCATGTTCCAAATTTGTGGAAGACTTCCTATGTAAAGCCAATTTATAAAAGTGGTTCAAGGAATGATATTGAAAATTATAGGGGTGTTGCCTTACAAAATGTGATTCCTAAACTGTTGGATTCAATAATTGCCAATCACCTTAATTTTCATTTAAAGATTTTAATTGATTCCAGCCAACATGGTTTTGTGAGAGGAAGATCGACTGTTACTAATTTGGTTGAATTCACTTCTCAAACATTGAGTGAATTAAAGCCTCACAATCAAACTGATGCAGTCTATATTGATGTTGCTAAGGCTTTTGATTCTGTGAATGTTGATCTTCTGATAAACAAATTGAACATCATGGGTCTGAATACTCAACTTTTGGGTTGGATTGAGTCATATATGAGTGATAGAAAACAAATTGTTAAAATCAATGACATTTTATCAAATCCAATCATTGTCTCATCAGGTACGGGTCAGGGATACCCTATTGCTGCAACATTATTTATATTGTTTGTGGTAGATCTTCCTTACTTTTGTGGAAACTCATCTATTCTCTCATTTGCAGATGATGTAAGGCTTTCTCACCACATAAATTCTATTGATGATTGTTTTATTTTTCAAGAAGATCTAAACAATGTGGTAAAGTATTTTGAAAGAAATCACTTGAAATTAAATGTTAAGAAGACTAAAATGATGATATTCCATCGCTTTGGAGATGTTATCGATCACAATTACACCATTAATGACTCAATAATTGAAAGAGTCGAACAAATTAAGGATCTTGGTGTGATTTTGGATGAGAAACTTAATTTCAAAGCTCATATTGAATTCATGATAGCAAAAGCTAAATCAAGACTTGCTTGGATCAAACGTTTTGCTAGAGAATTTAATGACCCATATATTTACCATTAAAAAATTGTTTTTTAGTTTTGTTATTCCAATTTTAGAATATGGTTCTCAAGTTTGGAATACTCGCAATCTGGGACAAATTAAACGAATAGAATCTGTTCAAAAACAGTTTTTGCTTTATGCCTTGAGGAGATTCAGATGGAACAATGGCTATCACCTTCCAAAATATGAGCATAGGTTGCTGTTACTTCAAATGATTTCCCTGGATAACCGTAGGAAGGTTGCTCAAGTGATGTTCATACTAAAATTGATCAAGGGCGAAATTTACTCGGATGTACTTTTAGAGAAGATTCAATTTAGAGTTCCCTACCGGTTAGTCAGAAATGTTAGATTTTTGAGTATTCAGGACACTGTTAATCATGGCTATCAAAAATATATGCCTTTGAGTTTTATGATTGAAACTTTCAACAATTATTATAATGTAAAGACACCACTTTTGGATCAATTTGTAATAGACTTCAATGTCAGCTCAAATGTAATAAAAAAGAGATTGAATGAATTGTTCAAGAGGCAGATAGATTGATCACTGTTCTCTTATCATATCTTTGTACGATTCAGTATTGCAGTTAATAATGGAACACAGTGACTTGTTCCGAGATCGTTAGGATTGGCAATAGATTGTTAATCGGTGCAAATGCTGAATCATTTGATTTGTATTTATTATATTGTAAATTTTAATTTATTTATTTTTAATAAACCACCTTTGGCGAAGGAACGCTGTATGGTGCAGAATAATAATAATAATATTTTTTTATTCATTAAAATAACAAAAAAATATTTCAATATTTGTTGAGCGCTTGTGAACATACTCAACAACAACAACAACAATCATTTAAAGACCATTAATGCCTTTCAGCGTCTGGTCTGTTTTGTAATGGTCGGCCAATAACAATTCTCCTCCAGCGTACCCTATCGAGAGCCAAGTCTTCAGTTTCCCAATTCCAATCATACCCTCTTTCATTCAAGTCGTTCTTAACCGAATCCAAATATCGTCTTCGCGGTCTACCTCTACCTCTCGGTGCATTCACTTCCGCATTCAAAATTAACTTTGGTAAACGATACTCACTCATACGTTGTACATGCCCAAACCATCTTAATCTCGACTTTCTTGCTACCTCATCAACCGAATTCACATTTAAATCCTCACGCACTTTCTCATTTCTAATTCTATTCTCCCATTGGTCCCTACGCGACACTCCCGAAATCATACGCAAAACTTTCATATCCGCCACTTCCAAACCATGAATTAAATTATTTGACTCGACCCAGCTCTTGCTACCATACGTGATAGTTGGTCTGAAGATTGACCCATGAATCATCAACTTCGTCTCCTTACTCAACTCTCGTTTATTGAAAACATGTGACCTAAGCTGTGCAACAACCTTATTACCATTCACTCTGCGATGTTCGAACTCCTTATCCAGTTTGCCATCTTCCGAAAAGATGCGTCCTAGATATTTGAATTGCGACACCTGCTCAAGCACACCTCCATTCAACGTACAATTTACTTGCTTCCGATTTTTCCCTATATGCATAACATGTGTCTTTGAACTGCTAATGGTCATTCCAAAGTTCGTACAAGCTGTTTTTAAATCGCTAATGCTGTTTTGTAGCTCTTGTTCTGAGCCCCCAAACAATACTAGGTCATCCGCATATGCAAGAGCGGAGATAATGTTTCCCCCCAAAACTACGTTACCCCTCACTACACCATATCTGTACAAACTCTTAATTGCAATCAGCAGGGAACCATTCACACCATATTCACCCAACACCGACCAGAGCTTATCTCTAGGTATGAAATCATACGCTTTTTGCAAATCAACAATGCCAATAATAGGCGATAAATTGTTATTAGTTTCATTTTGCTTAGCCATTTTTCCACATTTAATAGGTTTTCGTTTAATTTTTTTTCTCCTTCTTTTATATCTTCTGTTATATATCAATTAATATATATCATTGTATCGTCCGCAAAAATATTTATTTCTGTTTTTTCTGTTGCATCTACTATCGAATTTATGTATAAATTAAATAACTTTGCACCACAGACTGATCCCTGTGGTACTCCTAGGTTGTTTTATCTTATTGTAGAATGTTTGTTTCCAATTATTGTTTTTTTGTGTTCTATTTTGTTATTGTTAGATATGTTTTGTACCAATTTGATATGTTTCCATTGTTTGTATTAGTATTTCTCTATCTATTGTTCCAAATGCTCGACTAAAATCTAAAAACACACATATGACATTTTTGCCGTCATCTATTACTTCTTTCCATTTTAGTATCACCATATTTATTGCTGCTTCACATGAAAGTTCTTTTCTGTAACCTGATTGGTTTTCTGTATTTATTTTGTTTTTGTCAATATATTTTTGTAGTTGTTCGTCTGCTAACTTTTCTATTATTTTTTCATATGTTGTTAGGATGTTAACTGGTCTTATATTTTCTATTTTTTTTTTTTTTTTTTTGAATTTTGTATCTTGAATAAAGGTTTAAATGTTGTTGGAAATTCACCTTTTTTGAAGGATTCATTTATTATTTTCGCGAATTTCTCGCCTATTATTGGCATTGCATCCATTATAATCTCTTTGTTCATCATTTCCAGATCACTTTTTGTTTTAATGTTTGTTACTATTCTCTCTATGTCCCTGTATGTAATTTCATTAAATTTAAATTGTTCATTTTGTGTATTTTCTCTTTTGTTTTTTAATGTCGGTTCTGTCATTTTTTTTATTTAGTTCATCTATGCTTTCTATGAAATAATTGTTCAATGTTTCTGCTATAATTTCTTCTTCATCTATTTGTTTTCCATTTATTTCGATTTTATTTACTTCACTTTGTTTTTCATTTGTCAATTGTTTTATTTTTCTCCACATCGCACCATTTGTTTTCTTTATTCCCTTTTATGTCTATCTCTTTTATCAGATTCTCCATCTAGCAATTTTGAAATGATTATATCTGATTTGATTTCTACACCGGATGCTTCTATTGTCATGATGAATGGTTTGGAACTATCATTTAATCCAGCGAGTAAAACTGCCACATTCCAATCGTCTGTTATGTTGAAACCATTACCACTCAACTTAGTTGAGTAATTTATAATATGATCTAAATACTCTTGCATACCGTTGCAATCATCCAGTTTAGTTGATATTAAATTTCTCAACAAACCAATTTTTCTAGTGAGTCCACGGTCGTCGAAAAGATTCTTGAAGTGTGTGTGAATTTCATATGGAGTTTGGCAATTACGTATGTGCACAAATAAACTTGAGTCAATACTTAAAGCCATAATAGCATGGCAACTTTTTAGTTTCGACGCTTCAGTTTCTCTGTTTGATACGTTTTCTTCGATGCACTTCTCAAAACCTCTTTATATTAACACATTTTGTACAGCAAAACACCAATTATGGTAGTTTTGTACACCTTTCAATTTTTCTATTTCCAGTCCTTTTCCCATGTTGAATTTTTGCCAATTTTGAACACTTTTTGTAAGAATGCACTAGAACAAGTATTTCACCGGTTAGTTAAATTCAACGTTGTAATTTGATTCAGCCAAATTCGCTTTGCTACCATGTGAAAGTAAACTTATGTAGCTGTAATGTAATATGCAGTGAATAACAAACACGTCCGTTCTCTTGGTATACTTGATTCTAACTGACCGTTTTTATTGAATGTAGTTCTCTTTTAATATCTGGTACGTTTCTCTAAAATTGCACTATAAACTTTGCACCACCCCATTCTTTCGGCACAACTGATGAACTCCAAGCAAGATTAAACAAACGATGTAACCAACGAATCCCCACCGAACCACTGCAAATTAAATATTTATTCATAATCTCATCCACTCCCGCTGCTTTACCTAAACTTAGATTTTCAACCGCCAGCTCTATCTCTCCTATGCTTATTTCCTCCACTTCGATTCACACTCCTACTTTCATTCGCGCTAACATTCAGATCCACTCCGTTTTCAACATTCAACAGTTCCTTAAAATATTCTCTCCAACTTTTCAATACATTCTTTCTACCAATCCTAACTCCCCTGCTTTATCTAATACAGCACCCGGCGCTTGTTTTCTACCACCATTACAGATGTTCTTGACCTTCGACCAGAAAAATTTATTCCTCTGCTGCCTTATTCCTCTGTTGCTTCTTCTATTCCTCTGTGCTCTCACCAACCCTTTCACTACCCTTTTTTGTTCCCTATACGACTCTAAGTCCTCCTCAGTTCTACTTTGCATTCAACGTATCCATCTCACTCTTTTCTCCTTCAGCGCCTCCTGCACCTCATTGTGCCACCAGTCAGTCTTCTTTTTACCATCCTTACCCACATGCATTCCGCAACATACCTTTGCCACACTCAATATTGTACTCTTAAAATAATCCCATTCTCTATTGATATCAGACATCTCATTCATTTCAACTTGTGTGAATTTTTTATCTAATTTAGCTACATATTCAATCATTACACTTTCATTCTTCAATTCATTAACTTTCCAATAGAGTGGTTGGCTTTCGATTTTTACTCGCTACTCCTTTTGGAATACGTAATTTGCTTGCAACCAAGTAATGATCGGAATCCAGACCAAAACTTTTATACACACGCGTATCTGTAATTATTTTGCGCAAATTATCCTCTACGATCCCGTAATCGAGAAAAGATTTCTGATTCTGACCAGGATTTTCCCATGAATACATGTGAATTTTCTTATGTTTAAAAAATGAATTTGTTATTACTAAGTCTGAACTTTGCCAAAAATCCAATAATCTCTTTGCATTACCATTTGCTTCCATATTTTCTCTAAAATATTTGCAAAACTTGGATCATCTCTACCTACTCTTGCATTGAAATCCCCTAGCAAAATCACGTTTTCATTTCCCTTACTATAAACTATATCATTCAAGTCACCATACAAATCATTCATCTTTTCTGCATTCGTACCTTTACACGGAGAATACACCTCTACGAAACTATACACTGCACCGCCTAACTTGATTGAAATCCACATCATTCTGTCACTCACAAATCTGTGACACACAATCGACTGTTCTAAGCTGTTATAAATCAAGAATCCTACGCCAAAATTTGCTCATACCAGCCAAAATGTGTAAACCAATATTATTTGCCTTTTCTACTAGTTCTTGCTTCTTCAACTCAAAACCTCCTCTCAAATTCATTGTTCCCATATTCAATACGGTTGTCAACTGTGGAGCTCCGGTCAAGTCCCGGGGAGGACGAGCCTCCCCTCGTCCGAGGCCCACTATTACTGTTTCGAGCAAAATAGATTTAAGGTGAGGGGCGTGCTAGAAAAATCACCAATAATTTTATTTTTAATAATAAAAATTTTGTGTGAACATACTCTTCTTTATCCAATACAAAGTCAGTGAAACATACTCTACTCTCAATCTAATGCATAGATTTGTGAAGTGTTAGAAACAAAATGACGTAAAATAATGTGAAATCCTTATATTTAATTTTATCAGTAATATCGGACATTTGGTACTATCAACTATGCAGCATAGTCTGTACAATCTGTCTAGGTGTTGAAACGTACCAGTTCTCATTGCTATCCTGCAATGATTCTTTTTTTTTTTTTTTTTTTTTATTTCACCGCCAACAACTGGCTAAATATAAAACATTACATTGAGATCATGAAAAATTAACAATTATTAAAAATATCATTAGGAATATTAAACAATTTTCTTTTGAATTCATTTCTATTAGTAGATTCAATAAATAACGTTTTAATAATATTAGCATATTTACAAATCAGTGTAATATGATATGGTGCATTCATGTTTCTACTTAAGTTATTTTAAAAAGTTCAGTGTTTCGAAAATTACGTGGATTAGGATTAATATAAAACAAATTTTTCACAAATGGACAATGAATTCTATCACTTAATAAGTCATACATAAATAATAATGCAAAATTAATTCTGCGACGATAAAGTCTAATCATATTTTAAGATTTTAGGCGATAATCATAGGGCGAAGTTTGGTAATTGTTTAATCTATTTGGATATTTACGAAGTGCTTACATTGAAAATTGGCGTTGAATTCTTTCAATCGAATCAGATTTAGTTGAAGAGATTTTTAGCCACACAGTACTAGCATGATCAAGGTTTGATTGAACAAATGCAGAATAGAGTGCATTCTTGTATTATAGTTCTCTACACTCCTAAAAATCGACAACTACATTTTAAACGCATCTATGTTTTGTTCAATATTTAAGACACACGAGTGTTTAAAAATTTTCAAATTAAAACGCTCGAGTGTTTTAATATTTGATTAAAACATAGATGTGTTTAAAATGTAGTAGTAGATTTTTTGGAGTGTATAACTCATATAGTTATTTCAGCCTCCATTGAAATAGTTTGTGCTAACAAATCATGAAGTTTCTAGTTACTTGTTTTATCATATATGATTCGTCAATGGCGCTGTATCTGCTATTTGTATAACATTCATAATGCAAATAGATAGAGAAGCTTGTGAGGTAGTTTCCTTGTGAATCATAACTTCCTACTATTTTCAAATTAATGATTCAGTCAATGATTCATAAATATTAGTAAGTAAATGTTTTCTATTATTTCATTACAGCAAATTTTTATGCTAGTCAAATTGTTCTAGCTCTGGAGTATTTACATTCACTATCAATTGTCTATCGTGATTTGAAACCTGAGAACCTTTTGATCGATAGTACAGGAAATTTGAAAATAACTGATTTTGGTTTCGCCAAAAAGTTGAAGGACAGAACATGGACTCTGTGTGGCACACCTGAGTATCTTGGTGAATTTTTCACATTTTTATTCAACATACCATTTATTCTATATATCATTTCAGCACCAGAAATCATACAGTCAAAAGGACATAACAAAGCTGTCGATTGGTGGGCACTTGGTAATATTCTACCTTTCCGATTAATTTCTTCTTCAGCTAATCTTTTATTTTTTTTCATGACATCAGGCATATTAATTTATGAAATGCTAGTCGGTTATCCGCCTTTTTATGCAGATAATCCATTTGGTATTTACGAAAAAATTTTAAATGCTAAATATGAATGGCCACGTCTTGTTGATCCAGTCGCAAAAGATTTAGTAAAAAAATTACTTGTTCCAGACCGTACGAAAAGATTAGGTAATATGAAAAATGGTTCAGAAGATATAAGAAAGCATCGCTGGTTCAAGCACTTAGATTGGGATGATGTATACAATAAAAAAATCACGGTAATTTTTATAAATAATTCAATTGATAAACTAAACTTTTTGCATTTAGTTCCAAATAATATTTGATAATTTTTCTCCAATTTTTTCATGTGATATGATATGTTAGAGTGTATAAATTCCATTGTTTTTTTTAAATATGAATCAATGAATTTATTGAAATTAGAATATTTTAGTGAGTTTCAAAATTCATCATTCACCAAGATTTATTTTTCATTGAAAATTTTCGTAAAAATATTCATTTTTCATAATCTTATTGGAAGTGTGAAGAAATTTGGTGGTTTTTCCAAAAAATTGAAGCTTTATTGTGAAAAAATGGTTATACATTCAATGTTCAAAATATTGTCCATCGCTAGACACTACTTAAAAAATGAAAGTGTGAGTGAAATCGAAGTGGAGGAAATAAGCATAGGTGAGATAGAGCTGGCGGTTAGGAAATTAAGTTGGAGTAAAGCATCGGGAGTGGATGAGATTAGAAATGAATTTTTAATTTGTAGTTGTTCAGTGGGGATTCGATGGTTACATCGTTTGTTCAATCTAGCGTGAAATTCATCAGTTGTTCCGAAGGAATGGGGGGTGCAGTATGTCACCACTCCATAAGAAGGGTAGCAACCGAGATTGTAACAACTACCGTGGAATTTCTCTTTTGAGCGTTGTCGGAAAAGTTTATAGTGCAATTTTGGAAAAACGTACTAGAGCTATTGTCGAATCGCTCTTGGATGAAAACCAATCGGGCTTCAGACCGATGCGCGGATGTCAAGATCAAATTTTCTGCATGCGACAGCTAATAGAGAAATTTCATGAGAGAAACAAGGATATGTATGTATGTTTTGTTGATTTGCAAAAAGCGTATGAGTGCATACCAAGAGCTAAGCTCAGGTCGGTGTTAAGTGAATATGGTGTGAATGGTTCCCTGTTGAGCGCAATCAAGAGTTTGTACAGATTTTGCGATGCGGCTGTGAGATTGGATGGGGAATTGAGTGAATGGTTTGAAGTACGAAATGGTCTCCGACTGGGCTGTACAATTTCACAGCTTTTATTTATAATTTATATGGATAAATTGATTAAATCAGCTAATCTGAGGGGTAACGTAGTTTTGAGGGGAAATATTATCTCTGCCCTTGCATATGCAGATGATCTAGTATTGTTTGGCGGCTCAGAACAGGAGCTACAAAACAGTATTAGCGATTTAGAAGCGGCTTGTACGAACTTTGGAATGACCATTAGCAGTTCAAAAACACAAGTTATGCATATTGGGAAAAATAGGAAGCAAGTGAATTGTCTGTTGAATGGGAGTGCACTTGAGCAGGTGTCTCAATTCAAGTATTTAGGTTGCATCTTCTCTGAAGACGGCAAGCTGGATAAGGAATTTGAACATCGCAGATTGAATTGTAATAAAGTTGTTGCTCAACTTAGGTCATATGTTTTTAATAAGCGAGAGTTGAGTAAAAAAACGAAGTTGATGATTCATGGGTCAATCTTCAGACCAACTATCACGTATGGTAGCGAGAGCTGGGTCGAGTCCTAGGGAGCTATGCAGTGAGAAAAAAAATTCAAACACGTTCCCGAACGCCATCTAAACTCACGAACATAAATTAGATTCACCAATATTTGATACTGAATCTGAATAAAAATTGATTATGTGTAATTATATAAAAATAATTAAATATTTATGTACAATAAAATATTTATCATTTTTAAATTATCGAAATATAAATATTTTTGAAATGAAATAATAAAAACACTTCATTGAGAAATTAAAAATACATCTAAAGCAAAACAAACTATTTATATTAAGTCTCCGCATGTTTATTCGATTGGCGTGTTTTTATTATTTTATTTCAAAAATATTTATATTTTGATAATTTAATAATGAAAAATATTTTATTGTACATAAATATTTAATTATTTTCATATAATTACACATAATCAATTTTTATTCATATTCAGTATCAAATGTTGGTGAATCTAATTTATGTTTGTTCGTTGGCTGATATGAAAGTTTTGCGTATGATTTCGGGAGTGTCGCGTAGGGACCAATGGGAGAATAGAATTAGAAATGAGAAAGTGCGTGAGGATTT
Organism: Resseliella maxima; assembly: GCA_029041755.1. Lineage (NCBI taxonomy): Eukaryota > Metazoa > Arthropoda > Insecta > Diptera > Cecidomyiidae > Resseliella > Resseliella maxima. Next base: position 90,509 of record JAQOWM010000403.1, on the reverse strand, counting down.
AAATGTGAATTCGGTTGATGAGGTAGCAAGAAAGTCGAGATTAAGATGGTTTGGGCATGTACAACGTATGAGTGAGTATCGTTTACCAAAGTTAATTTTGAATGCTGAAGTGAACGCACCGAGAGGTAGAGGTAGACCGCGAAGACGATATTTGGATTCGGTTAAGAACGACTTGAATGAAAGAGGGTATGATTGGAATAGGGAAACTCAAGACCTGGCTCTCGATAAGGTACGCTGGAGGAGAATTGTTATTGGCCGACCATTACAAAACAGACCAGATGCTGAAAGGCATTAATGGTCTTTAAATGATTGTTGTTGTGTTGTTGTTATAATTAATTATTCCTCATTATAGGGTTTCATATAACCAAAACCATGAAAAGAGGCATTTCTGGATACTTACTATTGTTGTTTCATTTCTTTGAACAAACCCGCAACGTTGTCACAATAACATAAATCACCATCTTGTTTAAAAAATGGCAGCAATGAATAATTTCTTCCTAAAATCGTACCACTTTCGCAATTTCATTTTCATCCGTTGATTCTTTATCGTCTTGTTTCTACAATTCATCTTTGTTATCGTTATTTTTTTTCCCTAATAATGGCTGGAAGACGCAACACAAGAGCAATATGGATCCCACTAAAAACACTGGATTTTGCAATTTTTGTTCACAAATTGTTCAATATATCTGATGTTATCATTATCACGGCATTCCAATGAAGTGAAGTTATCGTAAGCCGTAAGCACTTCCGACTAAAATATTGGTAATTTCTCTCCAATATTTTTTTGATACCAGAAAGATGTTTACTATGTTTCGGCATTTGCTTTATTTTTGATATTGCGCATCAATACATATCATTGCGTATTAATGCGTATAAATTTATTTTTCTTTGCATATTTAGAAAAACAAGCGTATAAAATGCGTATAATTGCATGTCGGTAGCCCCTAGACCTGGCCGATGTATGCTTTAAAAGCTTTGAAGAAATTCAAAAATGGGTCGCTGATTGGATAGCTTCTAAAGATGAGGAATTCTTTAAACGCGGAATCCACAAACTTCCTGAAAGGTGGCACGAAGTCATAGCTAAAGATGGAGAATATATTGGTTAATGTACTCATTCATTTTATTATTCTAATAAATGCTTTTTTGAAGACAAACATCTTTCAAAATTAATGCACACACCCTATATATTTTCTATTCTTTCACATTTTTGTCGTTGCCACATTCTTGTTGTAAATTTTCAAAATATTGGCTATACAACTTGAAAACCGGAATTTGACAAACAGATGGCGCCACGACCAAACGCGATGTACAATCTTGATGTCATATATGTCATTTTAAAGGTCTATTCAATACCTGTCAAACGCAGTATAAAAGTTTCGATTTGGTTGTGCGCATCATATTTTTTATTGCAATGGAAAATTTTGAAAATTTGCGTAAAAAACAGCATTTGCGGGAGTTCTGTTGGGTTACTTTTTTGCAAAGAAGACCGCTGCCGAAAGTCATCGTTTGTTGCAAGAAATTTATGGCGAACATTCTCTGGCCAAAACTCATTGATTTTGACATCAAAGACAAAGAACGTCCGGGGCAGACAAAAAAGTTTGAAGATGAAGAATTAGAGACGTTACTCGATCAAGACTCATGTCAAACGCAAGAAGAGCTTGCATTATCATTGGGAGTGGCTCAACAAGCAATTGACATGCATCAACATCAACAGCAAACTCAAATATTCATGGTGCCAAGGTAATGCTCTGTATCTGGTGGGATCAGAAGGGTGTGTTGTATTATGAGCTGCTAAAACCAGGTGAAACCATTAATGGGGAACGCTACCGACAACAACTCATCAAATTGAACGCAGCAATCAAGCAAAAACGGCCAGAATGGGAGAGCAGACACGAGAAACTGATTTTTCATGATGACAACGCTCGGCCACATCGGGCTCAACGGCCCAAAAACTATGTGGAAAATGTCGGATGGGAAATTCTGCCTCACCCGTCTTATAGCCCAGACCTAGCCCCTTCTGACTACCACTTGTTTCGGTCGATGCAGAATGCCCTATCCGGAATACGCTTCACTTCAGTTGAAGGTATCAAAAAATGGCTTGATTCGTTCTTCGCTCTGAAAAATGAGAAGTTCTTTTGGGATGGAATCCATAAATTGCCTGAAAGATGGGAAAAAGTTGTAGCCTCCGATGGACTATATTTTGAACATTGATATTTGTAGCCATTTTTCACAATAAAGCATTAAAATTCATTAAAAAATTCCGGTTTTCAAGTTGTATAGCCAATATTACGGAGAAAAAGTTATTGGAAATATAATGTTCAGTCAGAAGAACTTGTTTCTTGTTTGCTTGTTAGTGAAGAACTGAATTTATTTCGTCAGAACAATTTATAATACAATATGGAGACGCATCGTAGTGCTGCCTCACGCATAATCTTATAAGCATATTGTCAAAGGTGTTACCACCTTTGAACATCCTCCCCCCTGAACGAAGTGAGGTCACAATATAAACTTCAAAATATTTCTACAAATCAATACATAATTGCAAATCATTTCTTAAACTAAATCGTTACTTTCTAACTTCGTTATCAATGTTTCACACTGCTTGAGTTCTTCCTTCATTCGCTCGTGGACTGTATTTATTTATTTATTTATTTCTTCGCCTAAAGTCAGGCTGTAAAAATGTATAACAATTGAATCACAACGATATTCATAAATTACATACTATTCCAAATAATCACGGTACTACTTTTTCCTAAATTCTCAAGTAAAACATTCAAAACCCATACATATATAAATAATAAAAATTAATCAAGTATCAAGTATTTCTTAAATTTACTTTAAAATATTCAAATGAGGAATATCATCTAAAGAATTTATTTGTGCTCGGAAGTCCTTTCTACTATCATTAAAACGAGTAACATTATCAATAGCATTGAACAATCTGCCCATGCGATTCAAAGGTCTATTTTGTGCATAATTTGTGCGATGAGTTGGAATTCGAATTATTTCATTACCATTGCTACGCAAATTGCGAGCTGGTTGATTTAAATCAATAAGATTCAACAAGTGTGGAGCGTCGATATATCCATTCAATAAATCATAAAAGAAAAAGAAGCTTGCATTAGTTCTTCGTCTGTCCAATGATTCCAAAGCAATCAACTGACAACGAGCCAGATAGTCTGGTTCAGGATTATTTTCATCATCCCATTCCAAATATCTGAGTGCGAATTTCGAAAATTTTCTCTGGATGCGCTCAATTCTATCTACGTGCGTCTGATAAAACGGTTGCCAAATTACACATGCATATTCCAGAATGGATCTAACGTGAGCGCAGTAAAGACTTTTTAATGTGTACGGATCATACATATTAACACAGATTCTTCTTACAAATCCGAGACTAGCAAATGCTTTAGCAATAATTGAATCAATATGTCTATTAAAATCCAATTTAGCATCCAACAAAATACCAAGATCCCTGATTTCCGTTACTCTATCGATAACTTCTTCTCAAATTCGATAGTCAGCCCCAAAAGGTCGCTGTTTTCTGTGAAATGACATTATCTTGCACTTGTTTACATTTAATTTCAGTCTGTTTTCCAAACACCAATTATTAAAAACATTGATACTACGTTGAAATTCAGCCGCATCAATCACATTATTCACTATAGCAAATGTCTTCGCATCATCCGCATACAAAAGAAATCTTACACCACAATTCGTCTTTTTTTTTAATCAAATCATTTATGAATAGTATAAATAAAGTCGGTCCAAAATGACTACCCGGTGGAACACCAGTATTTACAATAAAAATCGATGAAAAACTGACACTAATTTTTACACAAAGTGTTCGGTTACGAAGATATGACCAAATCCTTTTTATAACGTCTGCGTGCAATCCGAATTCCCTAAGTCTTGCAGTTAGTATTCGCTGATCGACTGTATCAAATGCTTTCCAAAAATCAGTGTAATTGGCATCAATTTGATTGCCCATTTCAATGTTACGAAGAACAAATTCTACGAATTCCATCACATTAGTGGAAGTGGAGCGCTTTTTTACAAAACCATGTTGACAGGGTGATATTTTTTGTTCAATTAATTTTTGTATACGGATGTTAACAATTTTTTCAAAGAATTTTCCAAGGGTTGGCATTATTACCACACTTCGATAATTAGAAACAAGCGACTTAGAACCCGACTTAAAAATGGGTCGAATGAATGCAGATTTCCATTTCTTGGGAAAAATGCATTCCGAAAGAGATCGATTAAATGTCAATTGTAGTGGCAAAGCAATAGAGTTAGCACATCTTTTTAAGACAATTGGATTTCATCCTGCGAGAAATTTAAAGGTTGTTCCGTTGAATGATAGTTATCAAATAATTCATCAATGGAACTCTGGTCATTGTCTTCATTATAAATACTCTTAAAAAATTAAGCAAACAATTCACTTTTTCCCATATCCGTTTCCGCTGATTGATCATTAAAAGACATTTTTGCAGGGATCGAATTGTTGCTCTTTTTAAGAGACACATATCGCCAAAACTGTTTAGGATTAGTCCTTAAATTCGACTCAATTTCAAACATATAGCTTTGATATAAAAAATTCTGAAGTGCTTCAAAATTATTTTTGACAAAAGTGTATCCATTGATCATTAAAATCATTTCGACCGAACTAGTACTAAAAACAGAAGATCCGTTTGTGTAATTTATTCCTTCTATTTTTTAATTTAATTAGGCGACGATTGAACCATGGGGGGTGATTAATCATTTTAATCCTTTTTTTGGGCACGAATAAATCAAAACCCGAACGTAACACTTCATAAAATCGATCAACCACATGATTAACGTCCGGCTGGATGTCAAACAAAGCATGGAAATCCGTATCTTTCAAGAACTCATCCAGAGATACAAAATTAGATTTAAAAAAATGCACAACTCCCTTCATTTATCTCAGGAACCTCATCACGGAATTCTAAACATTCCACAAAAACATTAAATGTATGATGACACCTATCCACCTTACTCAATGGATCAATTGATGGAACAATCGTTGAAATATTTAAATCATTTACAAACACTAAATCCAACACATTACCAAAATAGTTTTGAATATTGCAAATCTGGAAATAGCATAATTTGCTAGCGAATCACATATGCAGACTGCTTCATCGCTTCGAACATTAACTGGAATATAGCAATCATTATTTTCACTTAAAATCCAATCAATTTCCGGCAAATTGAAATCTCCCAAAATTACTATTTTTGATTCGGATATATTACTAACTAATTTAATTGCTTCCAAGTGATTTCGATATACTTCAACCGAAGAGTTGGGTGGAATGTATTTATAAACAATAAATAACTAATGATTCATTGCCCAATTGACATTTAATACACACGAATTCTAAATTCACAAATTCATCGACAAGTAAACGCTCACTAAATATAGACATTTTAATCGCAATTAACACACCACCTCCTCTTGACAAAATACTATTCTTAAAATTCCGATCATTTCTATAAACACTATACGTACTATTAAAATATTTTGTACTGCTATGTGATTTCCTAAGCCACGTTTCAGTAAGATCAATTATGTCATAGTCACACGAAATCGTTGAACGAAAAAATGGCTCACTTTTTATCCCAATGCCTTGTACATTTTGATAATATATGTCGATGGAAAATTCCTTAAAATTATTTGCACGCTGTACATCTGCTTCTTTGCTTCGATTTGATTATTGTGTAATTGTTAATTGATTGGTTTGCTCAATGTTTTGTTGATTTGCCACGACTGCCTCATATTCACAAACGGTTGCTGGTTGGAAATTGTTAGTAATTGAATTTCCAATTGTGTTGACGTTGCTGATGCTGCTGCTGCTGGAGTTGCTGTTGTTATTGTTTTTACTGTATTGTTTTTCTAACTGGCGATGTCATGATTTGAAAATCCATTTGCTCTTCGTTTGATAATGGGACCGAAGTAGTTATCTTTAGGGTTACAAAACGCGTTATTTTTCAGTGTGGCATGAGAAAACGTTTTTTTCTAATCCGTTTAAAAAACGGTAAAAAACGTTTTATACCGTTATTTTGCGTTATTTTTAATCTTCAAAATAAAACGGCGGAGAAAAAAAACGTTTTTTAAACGTTGCTTGCGTTATTTGTCGAAACGTTTGTAAACCCTAGTTATCTTTGGTGTCGATAAGGTGTCTGTCGCTGTTTTATCTCGGTTTTTGATATTTTGTTCGGTTTCAGCTCGTTTTCAGACTGTGGCAGGCCTTAAAATTTTATTTTTTTAGAACAACCGGATTCGATTTTTTTTAAAAGCAAAAAAAAGGTCTTCACTTTTGAAAAGTCCATTCTGTCTAGTCTAAGAAAAAATTTCGTTTTGAAATATGGTGCTGAAAATGAAAAATTGGAAACTGAAAAGCAAAACAAAACATTCATTTTGCTAAAAATTATTAATTATGATAACAAAATGTATGAAAATTTATTCAATTCTTGGCATTTTACAAATTTTAAAAATGTTTTTTATTATCTACGTTAGTTAGTTCCATATCATCATCTTGTGTAGTTGCTTCGACGGCTGTAAAAATACCTTTATAATAGGGTGCATTTGTGGCTTTTCGTTCAATAACATTGGAGAAGTTTTTTCGATTTTTATCATTCAAAAATAAATTAATCGCGGATTTTGGGTTCCATTTTTCTAGTGGTGGCATATTAAAGTGAATGTGCAATACATATGGAAATACTGCCTCTTTGTGGACTTTTTATTCTATTATTTGCGCTTATACATCTCTCTACATCCGCAGAGTGTGGAGAACATACTTGAATTCTGGCCAACACAGTTATAATTTCATTATAATTTTCTAAATTGGATGGTGATTTCACTAAAGTTTTTATGATTGTGTTGAGATTGGAATCCAATTTCATTGGGATATTTTGATCAATTAATCCATTGAATTGAAGTTGAAGTGATGTCAAATTTAAATCCGAACCAAACAACTCATGAATTTTCCGAATATTCGCATTTGGACTGAAGTTTATAAATGACTCTAATATGCCCACAATGTCATCATCACTTTGAAATCTTTCGGAAAGTTTATCGATAATTGTTTCAATTATTGTAGAACGAACGTTAACAAAGTCTTGCACCTTTCTTCTTCTATTTTCACTTGTTGGAATTAAGTCGAATCCATTCAAAATTAGTTCACCATCCGTGATGTCGTCGATGCTTTCGTTTATGACTTCTTCCCATCCCCCAAGAAGTGCGTTATTGTTAGAGTTGTCAAGGGTAATTCGGAGTGAATGAATGCTTTGAATCAGGCCTAATATGGTAAGGTTATCACCTTGAATTTTTTCATGATAACGTGTGAAGATTTGAACCAAATTTGCCAAAAACGCAATGAATCGGAGATTTTCTATTTTGGACAAGAAAATAAGAAAAGCGCTTGCTTGACTGTCGTTGTCTTCATTTTCCTTGAAATATATCATAAGCGTTTGCCATGATCGCAATATATTATTGACCAATGTGAAACTAAACGATGTCCAAAGTACATCAAAAATTTGTGGTAATGACAGAAGATCAAGTTTTCTTTCTGATGCAATTGCTTTCAAGCTGTTCATCCGTAGACCAGATTGGTGAAAGTATGAAGAAATTGCACTCATTGTGGATAGAGATTTTTTTATTACAGTATGCAAATTAGATGTATCCTTCCACACTAAATCCATTCGGTGTGCGGAGCACCAGATTTTTGTAAGTGGAATTTTTGAGCCAATTTTTCGGATTTCATTTTCAAAATATAACCACAGGCTATTTTTACTACCTGTGTTTATCTTAGCTCCGTCCGTACAGATCGATGAGATTAATTTCATTACTATCTCATAAAGTTCTGTGCCATTATTTTCAATAATCCCTGATTTGACGGCATTTAACAATCCAATTGTCCACGCTCCGTTTGCTCCCCAATACCGAGGAAAATCAGTTCCATAGCTCCAATAGTTTGGGTTCCCTTTTGTCGCATCGTTTTGCCTTTCGCAACTTTCTTAAATAAATTCTTAAGCAATGGAATAGCTTTCATAACATCAGCTGTAACTCGCACTGTTTTCTTCATAACAGTATATCGCTGTAATAAGGGTACCTCACTTATCGATAGCCATTGCTTCTGATTTACACTCATAATGCTTTTTGATACTGGACGATATTTGCTCTGCACTATATCTATAATTGATTTTCAATTAATTCGCTCGGCTTCAAACCTCTTGAAGCAATGTCAGCTGGGTTCTGTTTCGTATGGACATATTTCCATCGCTCTTTTTCTGTTTTTTCCTGTATACTGCGTTCAACGGAAAAATAGATTTTATGACTATTTCGACAAAAGTTAATATTATTTAAGAAAAACTCTTGGTTTGGAACTACTTCATTTACAGAATTGAGCTGTTTTTAATATATAAAAATGTGGAATGTGTTCTTTGAAGACAAAATATATTGAATACGTCTGGGGAGACAAATTGTTCTTATAGTGCATCTATGCAAGTCTTAATTGAAATTGTGTAATTACGAAGATGATATGTAATATTGGGTGTATGCATTGAAAATGTCTAATTCGCATCCTACTCATATCAATTAGTTTGGCATATATTATGACACAGACAACTATTGTATCTTAAAGAGCGTCAAAAAATCTATTGTATTTGTTCTGTAAAACTGAACATACCATACCACACAATTTTTTTTTATTACGACGAAAATGTTGAATTACGTTCCTGAAAAGCCTTATTTGCGGAGGCAGTTATATTTTATTACAAGAAATGTGAAATGTGAAATAAGCAATAATCTTGCATCCAGTGAGCACTGGTGTTGAAGAATGAACCCTTCCCTATTGCGACAAGCAAAGATAAACTTAATTTAATCGTGGCGTATTGGAATTATAGGTGGCACACCTATCGTCCTTCTGAAAAATAGGATTTTCCCATATTTTCAGGGATGGGGACGACATGGTTCAGTAAAATGTAGTGAAAACTCATGAAAATGTTCGTCCAATTCTTTTCTTATAATAACTAATTGTTATCAGCCAAATTCGGACAACAATATCGCCAGAATTTACAAAAATCCAAAAAAGTGTTGCTTCTGGGCTATAATATTTTCTTGACTTTTTGCAGAGGTCATGTTAAAAATTTTGAGGAGCATTTAGATAAAAACATTCTTCTGCCCCCACTGTAATCTCTAGACATTGCTCCTTTTAATTAAAATAACCTTCGATGACCAAACGCATGTCTTGGTTGTGCAGCCCTTGTGTGTTTTTAAAGAAGGGAAAAAATGAATTGGTTCATTCTTGGCCGCGCAGCCGGCGAAGTTCTTTTGGGACGAAATCATACTTTCCGATGGACAATACTTTGAATAAAATACATTGTACCATTTTCTTTTAATAAAGGTTCAGTTTCAATGAAAAAATCCGTACATTCCTATTTGTACACCCAGTATTTCGCAAAAAGAGTTAGGTTTTTATATTCTACCAACGCTGAATTTATTGTTACTTAACCGTAAATAGAGATTATATTAATTACATTTTACATTAATCATAGTTTATAGACCAAATGGTATACCGAATTTTTCAGTGTGTTTAGTCTTTAATCAGCCAGTGAACATTATATTCGAAAGCGTATGTGAGAGGTTTGCAGGGCACAACTGCACCACAACCGAACGTTTGGCCCATAATTGGCTACACCTTTTTGCGGATTGAAGTAGGAACGACAATCCAAGCGCTAAGGCGATTAATTAAAGTGGTGTGCGTTAATCAATTGCTTCGTTATGCACAACACTGGACCAACAATTTTTAAAGCGCTTATCCGAGACACTCCGTGTGGTTCAAATATCGACTATGTATTCAATTCTTCTATCAATGAGTGCGTTCAATGAATAGAAAAGATTTTGAATACCAGTAGAATCGAACCCACGTCCCCATGCTTGTTAGCCTGGCGCGCTAACCAATAGTCTACAGCTGGGTTTTGTAAATAGAGATGCCTATTTTGACAGTTTGTTTATCTAGTTATAACTTTATGCAAAAATATGTTTCTTTGCATATTTTATTTTCGCATATCACATGAAAAAAAATGAGAAAAAATATCTCCAAATTTCTACTGTAATTGAGAAATGATTTTTATGAACAGCCTCCAATAATACCAAAAGTGAAGGATGAAGGCGATACCAGCAATTTTGATGATTATCCCGATGAAAACATAGTAGCTCGGCCAATACCTCAGAACGATTTAATCCTGTTTGATGATTTTTGATTGAGTATAAGCAATATTTGATCTATAAGAACATGTGCTAGCATATAAATGATATCATATCATATGGTATCATTTAATATGATGAAATATTATGCGGTAGCTAATATAAAATTGGCCTCAGGACTGAACATTTTTATCATAGTTTATTTTAAATCGTATCATGCCATTTTAAATGCAAAAAAGTTATTTTTTAATTGTTTCAAGTTTCAGAGATCAAGATTTTTTGTATATTTATTGAGAAAACCAAAATCATTGCATTCGAAAATTTATTTATTTAATTTCCCTTACAAACTGACTTAAATATTTTTTATGAAATTTAAAATAAAAGAGATAAAAGAGAAAAAAACAAATGCGGTATGTAGAAAAATTTCTTATTCAACGTTGCTTTCAATAACATAATTGCTTTCACTCTTTGAAACATAAACTTTCGTTTTTGTTTCGGTTTGTAAAGTTGATTTTCGATATAGAAATAATAATGATAAAAAAAGGAAATTTTGATCGATTAGACTTAGGTTGACCACGTCAAATTGATTGACGTTTATGAATTGAAAAGAAAACTAATGTTTTTTAAGTGATGTTTTTATTTTATATTAACTGCATGTCTGGTAAATGGTATTCCGTTATGTTACATCTCACCGATGACCTATGGTTCACTTTCCACTATGGAATTCTTTATTGCATATATTACAACTCCATAATCCTTCGGGTGGAGATGTTAACGGTGGTGATAAACAGTACATGTGATACCTTTGAAAAACATAAAATGTCTTTAAGTTTTTTGTTGAATATTGAAAAAAAAAATATGAAAATGATTTACCCTCTATCACAATCATCGCAAAAGAGCAGTTGGTCGTCATTATCTGAAGTACCACAAATTGAACAATATTTACATTCAATGCATTGCCACCTGTAACGCTTGACAGATATAATCATGTTTGGAGTAAACTGAAGGCATGATGGGTGGCCGGAACGTCCACAATCAGAGCACGAGACTAAATCTTCTGGGACATTGGTTTTTCGATTCTCGCGGGCATCTCCCAAGCAAAAGTCACAATAAGGTGATGGAGGTGCTTTACTCCGGGTATCGTTTGGCTTACGAATAATTCGCAATCGTTCTTCTTCTTCATTCTGATTGCTGCTTTGTGTTTATTTACATAATTATTTAATCATATCGTTTAAAGTTTAAATTTCATCAAAATAACATTAAATTGAAGTACCAAAACTATTGCGAGAGATAACACTTAACATTGTCAACAACGTTACCTTTTCTCAATTGCGACCGCAATTGGATTTTTCTCTGGAAGTGAAAAATCATGCTGAAGCTGTGGCGAAAGCTGATCGGATGGCAGCAATATTTGAGTTTGACTGTCTTCGTTGGTATTTAGTGGTGTCAAAAAGTTCTTCTTATTCTCAGCTATAGGCGAAATGAATTATAACAGAAAAAAATTAAATTTTCATAATTAAGATTTGCAATTGGAATTTTTATTTGACACGACACAAGACATACAAATTAAGTTAAAACTTACAATGGCGCTTATTTGTTGAACGAGGTGTGTCACAATCACCACCTTTATTATTATTTCGACGTCCCCTGCCACGACCTCTTCCACGTCGATTTACCAAATCACCTGGTGTTTTTCTTGAACGTCGTTTTTTTTTATAATGATTATCATCGTAATCGAAATCTGAATCCCCACGGTCTTCAAATGGATCAACTACATCATGCATAACATCGTCATCGTAAAACCATTCTTTTGGTTCAGTATGACTGTCTTTGCTCTCAGAATCACCAGTAAATGATGACCGATCTAGGCCAGGAATTGAATCCACATCTGGTTCTCGCACCATGCGAAATGGACGATGATGAAGTAAGTACTGCCTCTTTGATTTACGCCATTTAGCTGCTGGATAAGTGTAAATTTGTCCTTCACGTATACCTGGCATGCGATGTCGTTGTTTCATAAACAAAGCACAATTTGTTTGTGCGACACCAGTTTGTTGATCAAGAAATGGCATCCGAAGTCTGCGTTCAATACACAAACGTGTATTATAATTTTCACTATTTTCTAATAACTCTCGATAGGCCGTATCATTTAAAAACGATTCAATTTTTGCTAAATTCGGTATATTTACAATTTGTATATCTGCAGACGCCATTGCCGCCATAATGTATTAGATGAGTTTTAGTCTTGCTTTGCTTGTTATTTGTGCACTGAACTTGGATCAATGATTGTTTTTTTATGTATCTCATTTTGACATCGCGTTACGTTCCGTGAATGTTTGTGTTCGTTCGTGCGTGAGTGCATAAACATTTATGTACAAAAACAAATATGATTTCAAAAAGTGATATCAAAAAGAATTCCATTCTTTTTCGATACATCATTTTTACCGAGATTTTTTTATTCATTTTTTTTTTTAGAGTTTTAACTTTCAATAATATCGAAAACAATAGATTGCCATAATATTCCAAATTTTCTTCCAGTTAATATTGTTAAAAATACTCACGACGAATTTGACAAAAAAACTGAAAATCAGCTTACAGTGATACCAACTTTTGAATTGAAAAAATGAAAATAAGCATACACCATTGTACAAATGAAAATATTAATATATGACTGTATTAATACTGTTGGATACATTACTCAATAATAAAAATATTATTTTCTTTTAAAATTGTATTGATTGTGAATTAATAAATTTCATCTAAATTAAACAAAGAAATACAAAGCAATAGCCCAATGGATAACAAAAAAATAATGGCAACCATACCAACACAGAATAATAATAAAAACATAACCTCCAATCAAACAGCACTGACAGTAGATCAACTTGATATTGAAATTTTGCCAATAATTTACGAAATCATTCGATGGTAAATATAATTTATTTTAGCACAATTCAAATAAATATACAACAGAGAAATATTTTACTCTCGTTCATTTTAAGTTTTGAGAAAGATCCGACTGATAACACAGCCAAACAACGAGAATCGCAAGATTGCAGTCAAAAGGTAAGTAAATATACGAATTCAATCGTAGATAATAATGCCGATCGAAGATAAAAAATCCTATTGCTATGTTGCTTCGAAAATACTTTATTATTAGTTAGCTATTCATATTTAATTGAAGGAATTTTTTCAAATTTTTAATATAATAATGGCATAAAAATCTGTTGTTTTTTAGGTCATTGAGTTGCAACGTCGTTTGGATAATGCTCGTGCTCAAATAAAACGTCTTTCTGGTATATATAATTGGAAGATTTACGCAATATTTAAATATTTATGAGATATCTACTACTAGAATTTATCAATATAACTGAGAGATTTACTATATTATAGCTCTTATGACATATATTTGAAATATTTAATATTCAGTATATTCAGAAATATTTACAATATTTACAAAATTTTATTTTCTTCTGTTGTTTCTAGGTATTAACTACAATAAGGACGAGCAATTGCATCGCTTAGAATTGCTTCGAAATCAACTAAAGCAAAAGCAACATTTAATTAAAAAATACAAAAATATTCAATTTTAATATTGTTTATAATGTTACGTAATATTTTAAATCGATTAGCCAACGATAAAGTCATTGATTATCTTTCACAAACGTATATGATAAAACGGGCTGCACAGATGACTGTATCAGCATTTTATCGAATTTCGCATGATGAATATTTTAGAAAATTACCAAATATTTTGAAATCGTTTCAAGGTCATCTCAAGAAGGAAATCAAAGATATGCAACAAGAGTTAAAGAAACATCAAAAATAGAAAGAAAATGTCTTCACAATATTGAATATATCTTTAATAAAAATAATAAAAAGAAATGAATATTTGAATAATAATAAGCAAAATGTAATTTTTTTTTTAAATTATTTTATTATATACACTTTTTCAGCAGCTCTCAGATTGTTTCTGTGTAATAAAAATTTCCATGAAACATTCGCTGGTATTGGGTACTGTGTAAATCCATCTCTTTGCTCTAATCAAAGATTTTCATTATATCGCTATCCAACATTATTTATTGAGTTGCTTTCAATAATATTTGACAATAAAACATGTTAACAGCATCACTTAGGACGCAACAGTAACATATAAATTCCCTTTGGTCTTTTTAATATTTGTTTCTCATATTTAATAATGCGATTATTAATATTAAGGGATATTCAAATATCATTACAGGATATTCAAATATTTGTATAAAATTTAAAATGTGTTCCTGGGCATTTTTATTGTGTTAAAATTTCTGGAGCGCTCTTATTCTTTAAGTTTACCTAGACTATTATGATTTAGATAAGTTTTCATCGCCTTCTAAGTTAAAGCAGGATTCCAACTTTATTAGATTATTACCTCAACGTGAGATTTATATGTACTGGATTTAAAATTATAGATTATTTTTCTTTTACAAACATTCTGCGATTGTTTGAGCGAATTCAAATTAAATTTGAACGTAGCAATTCGACTGCAATATGATTTTTTATGTATTCAAAATAACAAAAAAAAGTACCAACTTGAACATGAAAAACAAAATTAATTTAAAATTTATGATTTTTATTATTATTATATTATTAATATTAATATTAATATTAATATTATATTTACTGTTATTATTAGTAATAATATTTAATAATTAATATTATTATTATTTTATCTTATTTTATTTTATTTCAATTTATTTCAATTTATAAGTATAAGTTTTGAATTGTTCAAGTCGTTTCAAAAGGAAAGCAAAATCTGGAGATTCTTTTCAATTAAAATGCAGATATAGGAGATTAGATTCTAAAATATTTCAACATATCAAGGTAATTGGTCTCCAGATGATGCAATCCTTCCTCTCACGGCACGTGATAAAAAATATACACTTACATCTATTTTTATGTATATAGATGTACAACTATCTAACTAAAATTTAAATTACACAACTGTTATTAATTTAATTTAATTTAATTTAAATTAATTTAATTTAGTTTTCCGAAGTGTAAGTTCAAGTCATACACATAATTTGTATTGCATGCTTTCCATGCATTTGTTGAAATTATATACGATATATAATTGGATTTTAATGGACAAATATTTATGCAATCACATTAAATCAAACTACTTTGGGCTTATTTTTTGTGCTATTTTTGATGTGATTTCTTTAATATATTGGAAATTGATCTTCACGTTAATTTATTAAATATTTCTATTTTTAGTCCGTCATTTTATTCAGCTCATTATTGACATAATCATGATTAGGTAAAAATGTCCGAGCACCAATTTTAAATTTTTTTTGTTTATTTTTTTACACAGAGCCTCAATTTATGGAAAAATAGTCGTTAATTTTATGCCAGTGGTCTTATTTCTTAAGTTTTTGTATAAATTTCTTTTTCATTCTTAATTTTTATCGAAATTATGGTTGGAATTCATGAAATTAAGTCGAAAATTTGCTTGTGAAATCTCTGTGACAAGAGCACCACCATCGTAAATACAGCCAATTGATATTCATCGGACCTCACATTTTTTATAGTTCAATTGAAGTACTGGCACAGTCGTTTCCTGTTCGTTATTTGATAGGCTTTCGTCTATTTGATTTGTTGTCGATTTATTTAAGCTACTAGTATTCAAATCGTTCAAATTCACTGCAGTATCAAATGTATTGCCTTCCCAAGTAATATTTAGTAACGAAAATACATCCGATTCAGGCATATATCCAAGGTAGATGGATTCATTTTCACCGTCATAATAGAAAGAAATCCAGGGGAGGTGCAAGTGCATGAAAAGAAAGAAAATTGAAAAGAAATAATATTATGAATGAGTAATAATAATTACTAAATGGAAGCTAAAAAGTGAAATTGACCGTAGTAGAGAGATTTAGTAAGCAAATCTTTTTTGAATTAGTAATATTTTCATTTGGTGGTCACACGAATAAAATATAGTAAAATAGAGCGAAAAATTCATACAAATTATATTTTCATCAAATCCATTTTAATGAATATCTATGAAAATTGAATATATTGAGCACTATTGTCAAATTGATTTTTGCATTAATTTACACTAACAACAAGTGGCATCGCAAAAAATGCGCCACCTAGTAACTGATTGAAGAGCTATAAAGATTATAATGCTGCTACATACAATGTGATGTTTTATTGTTTGTGTGTTTGTCTCATTCACACTCATAGAGGTAATAAGAACAACACAATAAGTTGCTAGATGGCTGCCGCATTTCAGTTTGACAGTAGCTAACTCTGCTTGGAATATATTACGTGTGAATGGACTTCAAAATTTATTCAATAATATAATTACCATTTAGAGAATGATCAATCTTCTGTTGATGTTGAGGAGGTTGATGTTGTAACTGCAAATTTACATTATCTGCTTCAGCAAGTTTCGTAAAATCAGTGAGCAAAACTTGACATTTCCCCAGATCAGTATTATCGTTTGATACAATATTTTTATGTGTTGAATTGCTTGTTGATGCAGCTGGCTCTGCCATAACGTAACCACCACCCTGTGAACTTCTTGCCAATTTCAACCGAATCGGAGCAGCAGACGTTGTTGTTGTTGTTTTTTCTGTTGCACTTGTGTTGCTTATCGTTGCAGCAGTTGCAATTGTCACAGATAATGTCTCGTCCCCAGAATCATTAATAATCGTTGTTTCCGCTTTGCGTTTCGCAAAACGGATAATTAGTTTCGATGGATTCATGTCATTACTTACAATTTCAACTTCTGGTTTCTTATCTTTGTCCTTATCTTTATCCTTTTCTTTCTCCTTCTTTTTCTTATGCTTTCCTTTTTCACGCTTGGATTTGTCTTTCTTTTTTGGTTTTGCTGTATCATTAAATTGGCTGATAACTTGTTTTCTGAAATTCATGCTATCACGTCGCAATTCTTCAAAACTGGGTATTGTAATATTTGACAAACGCTTTTTCGGAGGCCTAACACTTCCACCAACTCCACCGCCACCACTGCTACTATCACCAATACCTGATGTCTCAAACACATCTGGGCCAAGCTTAATTTTTAATTTGGGTGTAGTCATTACAGCCTGTTTCGTTCTTGTCTTTCGTTTGCAGCTTTCACCGGCATTACTCGAAGATGTATTACTTGCATTAGAGCATACGCTCCGTCGACGCTCGGGCATTTCTTCATATGATGGAACATCCAATTGTCGAAGCTCACGATTAGCTGGAACTTTTCGCTTTTTAATATCCTGTGCAGTGTAGTCTTTATAATCATCTTTGGTTGGTATCGAGCTCATTGAATCTACAGCCTTTGGAATACCTGCACTACGGCCACTATTTGTGGTTGCCGAGCTGGAATTTTGTGACTGTTCTTGCTGTGGTGCACAGTTGGTATCATCCATATTTTCTTGTGTCCAGTATTGTCGTAATAGTTCTTTTTTCCGCATTCGACGAATAGAACTATTCGGTGTACCTTGTATCGTCTGTTCTATAGTCGTGTTGTTATGTGTTTGGTAAGTTGTAATTACAGAAGATGTATAATTTTCTGGTCTAGCGTGCGGTCCTTTAATCTTCAATTTAATCAGAGAATGCTTTGGTGGCTCAGATCCTTCTGATTGATTATCAAGTGATGATAACATTGCCGGGTCCATTATTGTTGGATCAACAACGTGTGATGTGAAGCGTGCTTCACTTTCATTTGATTGAATTACATCTAATAAATCAACACCAGTTCTCATATCTTCATTACGACCAGTATGCGAAGATGATTTTACATTGCTTGCTTTTAATGCCGACTGAAAATCCTTTTCTAATTCTTCATCAATGTCAGGTAATGTTTGGTCAGTTAAACCACTTGCAAAGGCACCTAGCATATTACTACTATTAAACACATCATTGTTACTAGCATCAAAACTAGAATTATACGTGCGCATATCAACAGGGCCCGGCATAACTGGTTCAATTGTATGCATTGAGGTAGGTACATGAGCCGTAGAGTTATTATTTTGCATTGATATCACATGCGGTGATGGCGGTCTCAATTCTCTAACATCTGGTCTCCATGCTGAAATTTATTTACAATATATTACAAATGGTAGCTCGCAATAATATTTAGAAGTGAATTTAACTAAAGATATATGAAAATCAACAGCTAATTTTTTTAACTTTATTGCAAATTGCAATGCTGTAAATTGTCGGTTTTCCTTCCAAATTTAAGTATAATATACGGAACATTTCCGATATTTTCACAAAACTTGATGGAAGCTTTATATGAATATACATGTATCTGTGACAATTATTCATTAGTAAATTTATGATATAAAACAAATGTAAAAGAAATTTTACCCATTTTTTGATTATTAGCTGCCACAGCGAATTTAGGCGATTCGCTTGCATCTCTTGTTCGAAATGATTCCGATTGATGCCGATAATCGATCGAACGACGTCTCTCACGCATTGATTTCAGATTTTCCATATTATCTCCACTATTTAAATCTTCATCAAAATCGAGATCGTACACAGTACCCTGCAGTTTATTATGAATTGTTCCAGCTCCAATATGATTATTTAGATCATATAGTGTATTTGGTATTGCTACAAATGAAATTAAATAATTTTTTGTATTCAATCTAAACAAATCTACTTCATATATTAAAGTAAGACTTACCAATGGGTACAACCAGCGGCGCTCTACCACGTCCACGACCTCTTGAAGATAAAGATTGTACTCGACTTGCAGACCCGCGGCCAACACTTGAATTCCTTGAACCTCGCGATCTACCTTTAGAAGGTTCGGACTTTTGTCGCACCATTTCCATTTGTCGTGGACTTTTTCCTGGTGATTTGCTTGGTGATTTTAATACTGTTTGTACTGTTTGTGGTGTGTATCGAGTTGTTCTTTTCGATGATTGCTCTAAAGCATTATTTCGTTCAAGCGCCATTTGTTTCTCGGCATTTGATATCAATTCATTAGACATATTTTCTACGGTATAATGTGAAGTGTCTGGTACACAGTGTGGCTGTGGATTACTTAATTGTTGTGATTGACTTGTATTAAAAGATTGTTTCGGACATTCAGTTGTTTGCAGCGATGGTATTTGAGGTGAAAGTATTGGTTGCACTTGCGGTACACCTGTTGATATTTAATTTAACATGATTGCATTTTAAAAAAGAAACAAAAGGAAAAATAGTTACTCCAATCATAATTGATATATGAGTTGGCTTAGATTTTACTTACGGTTGAAATCAATTTTGTTGCTATTGCTGATGTTATTATTGTTATTACCAGTTACATGTGTTAATTGCGATGGAGGAGCTAATGTTGGATTGAGATTTCCATTTGGTGAAGATATGGAAGACACATCTGATTGAATAGGCGATGGTGCCATTATAGATGTTGTTGTTAAGGCTATATTGCGTGATGACGACGAAGTAAATGCAGCACAAAGATTTGAAGGATAATTTATTGAATTATTTATTGTAGCAATTGAAGCGAGGGTTTCCCCATGTTTTAATGTTGATTGTGAATTGGTTGAAATGGCAGTAGATGAATATGCATTAGCGAAAGTTGGAGGAAACATAGCAGCTCCAGGAGATGGGAACGGTATTTGAGTATTGTGACTACCACTTGTTGGTGGAAATAAAGAGACTGGACCATTCTCATTGGGAATGTTAAATTGACTTAGTTGACTAGCCGGATGTTGTATGGATTCTTTTTGTGCTGAGAATGGAATCGTTTCTTGAATGCTTTCATTCAAAGCAATCTCATTGGAACGCAATGTAACTGAATTGGCTGTTGCAATGTCATTTGATGAAGTTGGCATATTTGATGTATTTGTGATATGTGATGCCATTTTTGGCTGAACTTTATTTTCCTCTTGAATATCATTAATTTCTGATTCAGAGCTCGGAGATGATGAAACTGATCGTCTTGTTTGAATCATTTCTTGTTCCGACCATTTACTTCGCATATAACCTTCATTCTCATCAATATCGCTCATGAGTTCGCTACGATGTCGAATAGTCACTTGATCATTCTTCATATTTTGCTGCGAATGGGATTTTTTATGCTAAATGTAAAGAAAATGTAAATTTTGAATTTTCATTTAAAAATTTATTAAATTTTCGCAATAAACACATTTGAAATGACAATAACACTTACAATTATTTGCGATGGACGATCAAACGTCTCTTTGTTTCCATTTAAATTGCAATCTGAGTATTGCTCCATATGGAACGCATTGATATTCTGACCATCATTCAATTCATTTCCTGTAAGTATATCAGCAGGTGTTGGAATAACAATAGACATCTTACTGGCAATTTGTTCAACTTCAGTTTGCAATGGAATTGATATTTCAACAGTGCTTGAGGTTAAATTTTCATTTCGGCTATGATCTTTTGACTGTAGAGTAGATCGTTGCGTTCTAATATTACAATCCACAGCAGTGGATTTTGAATGTTCTACATTTATTGTCGTCTTCGATACATTTAGGGGAGAGAATTTTCTTTCATCATTACTATTTTCCTGATCTAAATCAATAACTAATGTTGGTTGTATAATTGCAACTTTCGCTTTTACTTCATTTTCAGTAACAGCATTAGACGTATTAGAGGCGGTAGTTGCAGTAGATTCTGGCTCAATAGCTTGTGTTTGAGTTTTACCAGATTCATCACCTTTGCCGCCCTTTTTTATATTCTGTCGCAAATTTGCAACCAAATCCATTGTTTCTTTGGCACTATCTTCCTTGAACAAATTATCAGAGTTAAATGAAAGCAAAGATACTGATGATTCGTTTGGTATTGAAAAATTATCAGCAAAATCAAATATTGAAGCTTCCCTTTTGTCAATTGCAACGCTTGTTGGTGGCGGAGAAAAAATCATAGAAGATTTCGGTGTAGGTGGTTTCGGCATATTATTTACAAATTGCTCTTGTTCGTATTTGTTGGTTATAATAGGCTCTTGTTGTTGCTGGTCATATTCACTCGTTTGATCTTGTTGAATTGCAGCTCTTTCTTCATTTTGATTTTGTGCTTCGTTTCGAACGAGACATGTGCTTTTGTTTTCATTGATTACATCCACAATCTCATTGTGGTCATTTGATTCCTTTGATTCAATCTCCATGTCAATAGGGCTCCTATTTGCTTCGGAATTATACGAGGATCGCACATGCTTTTGATGGTCTTGTCTATCTTGCTCTTCTTGCTCTTTTGCTTTTAGAACTTCATCTTCTTTTTTCTCTGTGTCTTTTTCTTTTTCCTTTTCTTTTTCCTTTTCCTTTTGCTTTTCTTCGTCCTTTTCTTTTTGCTGTTGCTCTTTTTCTTTCTGTTTACAGAATAACTTATCTAAAGCATTCGACAATTTTGATTTATTGCTGTTGCTTGTGTTCGCAGTATAATATTCCGCCTTTCTTTCATTGATTTCTTGTTCTAATGATTGCACAGGTAGTTTTGTATCAGATAATATTACCCTCTCGTTCTCTTCCCACTTCTTAGGTGAAAGTTTACTGGACTCATTGCTCTTTTCGATGGTAGGACGGTTTTCAATTGATGATTTATTTTTCGCACTACCTGTTGATTGAATTTTTGTCGATATTGATGGTTGCGATTGTGATTGATGTTGGGGTAGAGATTTTGGTGGAGGTGATGGTGAAATGATTGACTTTGGTTCAGTTTTAGTTTCCGTGTTGAATTTGATTTCTGGTTTCGATTTATCTTCAAGTAAACTCGATTTTCGTTTTCTGTTTGTCGATTTTGCACTAGATGCAGACTCTTGCGATTTAATACATTTTTCTTGGGGGGAATTTGTTGAAGTTTTACCCTGTTTTTCGTCAATAAAACGTCGGGAATTTGTGTCAACTCTGGGAGTGCTTTTGGCTGGCGATAAAATTGACTTGGTGACACCCTTAGCCACAGCTCCCGATCCGCTGTCAGAACTTTGATGTCGATCATTTGATAAGCTTAAGAGAAAAACAATTAAAAATATTTCTTGCATGATTTTTGTTTCAACATTATGTTTTCGTTTAATTTTTGAACTAGAAAAATTTTAACTAATTTTGAAAGAAAAATTAAATTATATCTCAAAAATAGAAAACTACAACGGTGGACATTATAAAATATTTACCTCTTTCCAGCTCGTCCAGTTGATTTATTATTCGACGTCGGTCTATTTGAGCCTTCTCTTTTGGGCGACATGGGAAGGTTGTTAGCTTTTTTATCAACTGATGATTTCCGTTTACTCGATGTAATAATGCTTCTGAAATATGGAAGAATACAATTTTAATAAAGAATTATTGAAAATGTTAGATAAATTGAAATAAATTTAAAAAAATACTTTGGTTTAATCGGTGTGACGACTGGAGTCTTTTTAGTGACACTACGATTCGTTTCATTCTCGGAGCTTGATTCACTTGAATCGGAATCACTACTGGACGATTCATCAGAAGAGGCAGAGCTTGAAGATTTCGATCCCTTGTTAAGAAAGGGCGAACCTTTTTTGTCTCGTTCTGAATAATCATCTGAGTCGCTAGATGAAGAAGAGGAACCACTACTACCAGACGAGGAACTTGAACTTGAACTGGATGAAGATGAACTTGATAGTTTTGGTGAAGACGGAACTAGAGCAGAACATAAAATACCAATTAGCATATTATGAAAAATATTGTGATTAAAAATATAATGCATACTATTTGTTTTGTTGAGCATGGATGATGTTAATGACTTTGTACTAGGTGTGACAGACACTGGTTTTTCTTCAGAAACGAATACGGTAGACATGGCATCTGAAGTTATGCCTTTACCTAGACCTTTAATATGTTCAGCTGCCTTTTTTGCTGCTTGTCTTTGTGGCACATAGGCTACAATAATGTCTTTATCCAACTTTTCTGCCTTTTTTGATTTAATATCCTTTTCCTTTTCTTTCTCTTTTTCCTTCGCAACTTCCACCTGCGGCAAGGAAAATTCTGTCTGTGTCATGGATTTATTACTAGTTGCCTTTGATATTTTACTCTTTTGTTTCAAAAGGATATCTTTCATAGATCCAGAATCTTTAGATAAATCTTGGCATTCCTTCATTTTATTTGGTTCCTTCTGTAAATCTTTCCTCTCATCATCTTTTAATTGTTCTTTTTTAGATCCAATGATTTGCGTGCGCATCATATTCTCGGATGCTTTCTTTGCAGCCTGTCGTTGAGGTACAACAAGCAAATCAGTTGGAAATTCATTAGATATTTCCTTTCGTTTCTTTTTATCTTTTGATAATTTACTAACTTTTTCAATTTGTAGTCTCTCAATTCGTTCTTTTTCCGCTGCTTCTTTTTCAATTCGCTCTTGTTCGATTTTAGCCAAACGCTCTTTTTCGGTTTTTTCTAATTTTTCTATACATTTTTCTTTTATTGATTTGCTTGTTGTATCTTGACGTTCTTTTTGTGTCTTTTCTTTACGTCCCTTTGGTTGGCTCTGTTCGCTGTCATCCTGAAGTCGTTCAGATTCTTCGTCAATTCGTTCCTTTTCTTTCATTGGGATATTATTACTATTAGCTTTACCAGCAGACGAATTATGATGAGAATTGAACTCTTTGAGTGCGGCTTTTGTTCGGAATGTATGGTTTTGAGAATCACTGGCTGTATTATCAGTTTTTTCTTTGTCTGTGCTGTCACTATCTGAGTAAATCGATGCTGATAATTTTTTCCTAGAGTATATGTAATACAAAATGTGCTTATTATAAAAGTTCGATTCAAACATAAATATTGTTATTGATTTATAATTTAACTCATATATAAGTATACATATTATAATATTACAAATATACATACGTAAAGTCGCTAGTTAAAGAACTAGAACCGCCAATGCTATTACGAATTGGCACAAGTTCATCACTCTCTGAACCAGACAATTTTTCTTTAGCGAGTTCTCGTTCCATTTGCCGCAATAATCGACTTTTGGGAGATTGTTTTTCCGAACTTCCCGAATTTGCATCAGAATCGACACTAGAAACTAAATCTTTTGAACATCTTCTTGGGCGAGCACGTTTTTCATCTTCATCTTCACTTGAGCTGTCGAATTTCCGTTGACGCATGGCTTTTGGAAGAAAAAATAATAAATAAAAAATATTTAAATACATTTGAAAATATAAATGTTGCTAAGGTGGAATGATAAAGGAATGTAATTATTTCAAAATATATCTCCACATTTATTCAAAATGTTCACTTCATTCAATGCTTTATTTTGAATTAAAACAGTAGCTTTTAAGTGGAACATTTTTCCAAAAGAAACATAACCAGCAATGAGGTGAGAATAGGCAGACCATATATACTTCACAATGTATGTTATTAAGAATTTTTGATGGACTTACCAAGTGCTGTGCCCGTCCGACGTTTCTTCCTTTCAGTTGAAACTTTTGTATCAAAATGCTTAGCAGGTAGAACAGGTTTCTTCTTATTAGGAGACAAATTCCTTCGCCTCATGTTTGAATGAGTGTTATCTTCTTCACTCGATGACCGAAGCCTTCGATCGCATTCACTGCTACTTGATAGGCTACTATCGTATATTTTTGATGTTTTATTTGTCGGCGTACCATTCAAATACATGCGATTGAAATGATTGTCTGCGTATTGAGTCTTTTGTGTGTTCTTCTTTCTATTAATGCCATTTAGATCTGTTTTTTGCGATCTTTTTTGGTTACTATCGCTTTGTAATTTCATATTGGTGGTTTGTGATGTTGTTGTTAATATTGTTGTGGTTGTTGCTTTCGTTGTCAGGGCACCAGTTAATGTTGAAATCATATCTTCAAGATTTATTGATACATTTGCACTAATTGCTTCATTTGAATAAAGTCTATCGTACATTGACGGCCCATGATTGGCTTCAAGAATTGCTGTTAGTAGTGAATTATCTATAATTTTTGTATTAAACTCATTCAACAAAGAAGTTTGCCTATGAAATGTTTGTTCTCTCATTTTAAAGAACGATCGACTGAGTTTCTCTCGTCGGCTAACCATATAACATAGATTGCGTACTCTTTCTAAATCTTGTCGTAGATGTACAAACATCTTCATTTTTTCATTATCGGCCTGTTCTTGCTTATGTGCAATCATGTCAGCATCTTCTGATTTTGGGGGTAATAAAGGTCGATTATTTGCTGATTTACGTTTTAATACCCAGTAATTGTAAACGTAATTAATTGCTTCTTGGTCTACTTCAAGGACAGTGCAATTTATGTCCCTAATGCTAACATGTTTATCAAATTCGGCTTCGATTTCTTGCAGCCGTTTAGCACGCGCCATATTCCGTTCTTCTGTTGTCATGTCCTTTCGCTTTTTTCTTTTATTTGTGTCATCATCTTCAGTGCCTGAGCCTCCAGCATTTGTGTGTGCTAAACTTCTTTCTTTCTTTTTGCTGTTGTTTTTATTTACGCTATGCTTTAAACAATAGGATTTCAATTTTACACCATCTTCCGCATTTTCATCTTCTATAATGGCACGCATTTCTAAGCCATGTTGAAATGCACACGTTACATGATATGCGGTCTTGCACGGTTTTACGGAGCACTGTATACATGCACCCACTCTTTCACGACATAATACACAAATAAGAGCCCACCGTGATTGTGGAATGCTTGAAATTTTTGTAATGGGCTCCATTCGATCTACTGAACCAATGCTCACTTCTGGTATCCATAATGCACACGAAACATGAGCCCATTTTTGACCTGAACGAGCCGATTTCATAGCGCCACCTTTGTTTGGACATAATACGCAATCAGGTCTTTGACCCATAGAACAAGTACGACACAACCATTGACCTTAAAAGATGACATTAATACAATTGTTTTATTAATTCAAAATAAATTAAAATTAAAATTGGTTATGTTATCTTATATTGCATACCTGATGGTATAGTTGTGATACCATAGCAAGCCTGATGTACACAAATGTTACAACTATCACAGAATACCTAGTGGGAAGCAACAAACGAAAATAAAATAAAATAAAATTAAAAAGTATTGTAAATACTCCTAAATGTCATAAATATAGTGAATATGTGCATAAATATTGGGCGATTATGATTTCAATATCGTAATTATATAAACATTGTTCAAATTTGAGATTGGTAGTTGAGATCACACTGCATCCTGTGACGAAAAAAACTCACTATATAACGATACGGTACACAAAAATGTACTCTCCTCGAGCACTATCTACATGAGGAAAATACAAAAGGAATAAACACATGATCTTTAATACACACTAAATTACTTATCAATCACATTTGTTCAATATGAATTAACTTATTCAAACACTGTTCAATTGAAATAAGCTTTACAATGTGAATTGATTGGAACTCTTCTTTGCATCCACAACGTTTCATAAATCATTGTTCAATTGTTATCACGATCGAAAACAATTGTTTTAAGTTGATTATGAGGATGGAAGACCGTTTACTTTGGTTTTGTTCTGATGATTCCTTTCTTTCGATGTGAATTATGTACTTTTCCAATCCATTCATCAGGATCGGGAGATCTATATTTCAGCAAACTAGGCAACTGTCAAACATCGAACAAATTTAAAAAATAATCTTCATGTTTTTATCATTTTTTTGATTTGGACAAAGTAACAAATTACATTTGAATAATTTACCTTCTATTTTCTTCTATGCTTTGATGATGGTATTGTGTCGAATGTGTCGTAATGATGCCATGTTGAAGTTGAGTTGATCTCAGCTACCAAATCTCAATCTTAGGCAATACGTTTTTTGCCATCGCAACAATATTTTTATTTGTAATTTCTCTTTCTTAAATGTGTACTCATTTAACCCTCTTTAATTCGAATTTAAGATTGATTTCTGATTAAGATTATCACAATTGCTAGATTATTGATAAATATTTACTAGACATTTCAAATATTTATTATATCGAAAGTATTCCTGAATGAAGTGAATATCTCATAAATATTTGAATATTGTGTAAACGTTCCAAATATCTACTAAATATACATTAAACAAGGGAAATACCATTTCATTTGCTTCTTCTGAATCTGGCGAGCGACATACATCGCATATCACATTTTCATCATATTCAATGCCTAATCCTTCCTCGGTTTTAATGATAGCCTGGATTTTATCCCAACACACAATCTATTGCAAAGAAAAATATGCAGTAATACAGTTTTCACCAATTAGTATTATGATAAATATATTCTGTTTCTTGTTTGTTTCTTCACCTCAAGCTCTTCAATAACACGTTCAAATTGCTCCTCTGTTACAGCTAAATGTCCAGCCATTGTGCGTTCTCCATTAAGGATATTTAGCCATGCCTCATCAACTGGATCGAGATCGTAAGAGCATGATGCTTTTGCCATTGCAGGTGTGTTGGACAAATAATGCAAATCCGATGAAAAGTTTTCATCTTTCGTTATGCGTATAAATTTGTTTTTGGGTCTATTGATAGATGTAATTAAAAAAAGACATAATTTGACCATCAATGAACAAACCAAAAAAAATATTTGTTATAAAAATTGATAAGTAATTATCAATGATATTGTATTGCCGGAATAAAATTAATCAATAGAATGATTCAAAAAATGAATCGTGCATTTGTAAAGCCTCCATGAAATTTTATGGAGGTTTTTCAAATGCACGATTCATTTTTTGGATCGTTCTATTAAAATATTTGTTAATATTTTATAAACATAAATTCGCCGCACTTACAATTTAAAATCCTGTCGACCTGTATAAAATGATTCTTGCTGCTTTGCAAGTACTGTCGGTTCTGGCAATGAATCCGGACTAACTGGAACTTGAACACCTCGTTCCCATTCTTGTTTCCATTGGTCTGTAATAACCCAATATTCATCAGATGCCAATGGCTCCGAATCTGGTAATTTCATGGCACTGATTAAATCTTTGCGAAATAATTCAGCCGGTGGTTCAGGAGCACTACGATTGTATATGCTTGATAATTTCAAATCGCTCAATGATCGTGCTTGCCATATAGATGATGTATTTGCAGATGGTGACATAGTTGAGCCATTTTGTGGGCCGCCTATTGACAATTAGAATAAAATATGAATAATGAAATTTGAACTGGACATTGCAATAATGTAATTCATCAACTTTAGGTGTTTTCCAGATTTAAAAAAATATATTTGTTTATTGTTTAATAGCAAGATCAAAAACCAGCTTCGAAAAATCAGTACAAATATTCTTTAAATAATACCAAACAATTGACATACTTTCTGTGTTACAGGAAATGTATTTGAATTCAATGCAGACTTACTCTCTGTTGCATTAGAATGCACCGTATTGCCATTGCCTAAATTTGATGAGTTAGATTTGGCTGGAGGACGTCCTTTTCTTTTTTTTGTCGGCGGAGGTTCATCGTTGTCTAAACGACCCTGTCGTTTTCCCCGCTGCGACATGTTCGCACGCTCTTTAAATCTTCGCTTTAAATTCTTCTTGTTTTCCGCCAATAGGTGCAATGAACTTGCGATAACATTATTAGGATTAATGCTTTTTTTGTTTCTCACTTATATTTTCTTCACTTTCGCCGCTTTGAATTTGCCTGCTCACTTTAATTGGCAAATTTTTAATACACCAGAAATTCTTTGAAAGAAAAGAATGACCATTAAATATTAACAAAATTAAAATAATGCTTATGTTAATGTATTTTTAACACAATTATGAATCAATTGTTTCACTATCACTTGTTTGTC
Source organism: Resseliella maxima (assembly GCA_029041755.1). Classification (NCBI taxonomy): domain Eukaryota; kingdom Metazoa; phylum Arthropoda; class Insecta; order Diptera; family Cecidomyiidae; genus Resseliella; species Resseliella maxima. The sequence goes on along the minus strand of JAQOWM010000403.1, from coordinate 61,565 downwards.
CATTCAAAAATAGTTCTCTATTTTATGAAATAATAATAAATCAAAATTTGAGTTAATTTATAAACAGTACTCACAACACAATAAGCCCGGTTATTGTTTTTTGAACTCTTTCCTCTCATTTACCGATTTAACTTTTATCATTACCTGTAAACATAAATAAAACAGTATTTTTATTGTGGCTGCCTTTCGAAGATTTAAATGGGAACCATATATAAAATTATTAATAGTAAATATGGAAGAAAAATTAAGTCTTTTGTGCATTCATTCACAAAGTCAATCACAATTCACTCTCATAAAAATTTAAATCAGCCCAAAAATGTGAATATTGTGTGAAATGCATTTTAGTAATGAACAAATTCATCTGACACCACAAATTCATATTGCCATTGCACAATATTGAATACCTCTTCAGAGAATTTTTTCACACTTTACAAAAACTAATTAATGCAATTCAGAAATAATTATCGAAAAAGAGACATATTTAAAATTGCTCTTTAAATTCATTTTTTTCAGTCTTTTGAATTAGTCACAAAATAACATTTTTCCTCATATCATCATAAAAGGCTTCCATCTATTCATTTTTATTTTCTTAAATAATGTTTAATGCACTACACTATCTTTTGCCTTGACTTTACTCAGAATAATTATCAGTGATAAATATTATTATCCAAATGAAAACAGCAATAACAATCGATGGTCCCAACATAAAGAAACATTAGATTTGATGACTGCATATCACTAGCAATGCATAGAAAAAAATCGCCATTCTAATAATTGTTTTTGTGATATAGAATAATTTTACGCATTTTATTTTGCACACTTGCCGATGAAAATCAACAAAAAATCATAATTGAAAATGATATGATTTGAAAATTTATCATATTTTTATCAATTGAAATTGAAATTGAAATAAAATGAATTTACTTGAGAATTATTACATGATTTATGTCCGTGAATAAGTTCACAAAATCCACTGACATTTTATTTACCATTTAATCAAATAATTCTCTTACAATTGTTGTACATTGAAATTGAAATAAGAAATTCCCGTTTGTTGTTATTTAAAATAAACCAAAGGAATATTTACATGGCGAGACACGGCCGCCATTATATTATTTGACTCCATTTTTTGTTCAAAAAATGTTCTCTTGAATGGGCTTTCTCTCTTTTTGTCACTGTATTCTCAGTACATGAATCGCAAATACTCTCTCTTAGTGTCATACTCACGTACATACACAGCATGATCCAATATAGATTCGTTCACGTATTTAATTCTCTGAAAAAACCAATCTTTGACAGAAAAGGTGGCGCTATAGTCATTAATACTGTGCGCATATACAAAAAACATTTTCCCTCTACAAAACGAGTAGAAGAAAAAACATTTCCACAAATTATATGTTCACAACTACACAGACGAGCTAGTTACTTGCTCTAGAAAAACATAGTACTTAGTGGCAATACACGTTGTAAATATGCAAAATTAAAAAAAATGTCAATAACATTTGTACAGTCGAGCCAATGAGTATTATTGTAACTATTTTTCTCATATTTTCAAATAGGACGATTAATTTTATGTGCAATTTTGATTGAAATTAAAATTTAATTTGAATTCAAAGATCAAATTTATTGGAATCTGTTTTCTGCTTTCCATTCCTTTCCATTATTATATTTCAATTGATTATGAAGCATCGGACAACACTGAAATCAACATTCTCCTAAGAGAATAAGAAAAGAATGAGAGCATAGAAACACAAAATAACTTTTGATGTAACGATGTTGATATTCATGAAAGAAGAAAAACCAATAAAATTTACTTTTGAACATTTTCATTATTATTTTTTATGCTAATATTTAACAGCAAGACATACAAATCTTTTTCCATCATAAATCATTTTATATGTCCTTTCACAACATTGCAAAATGAATGTATATTTTTTACAGATACGCTACCCAATTGTCCATACACAAGAAGAAGAGATTCAAATTCACATTCACATACACACTTACATTCAAATTTGAATGCATATACATTAATATATATATATAAACATTCGTTAAATTATATATACATATATATATATATATATATATTTAGCAAATAAACAAATTCCAATGAACGTGAAGCTTTTACGTCGATAAATAGTCATTCTATGTCTTCATATTTTCACATTTCTGGAAATGAACTATTATTTTTGGTAATAATCAGTCACATGTATGAATTATTTGCCGCAAAAATTAAATAAAATAAACAAATGATCACAATAATCTACTGCAAATTAATTTAAGGTAAATAGGATTGCGATTAACAATTGTATTATCATTACATATTTCCAGAAATCTGTATCTAGATAGCTTTCATTGATATCACTTGTATTACAACGATAAACTCTAATATAGACATTATACATACTATATAGGTAAGATAAAAAAACATTTTATTCTCCGAATAGAATCGAATTTTAAGACATCAAACACATATTTCTGCCTTTATATTTAATGTCTATTAATTTTGACACAAATACGCACACAATCGAAATAGTGAAAAAAAAAATCGTTTTTCGATTGTCACTTTTCGGTCTATAACAGATTTTTGGCACAAATTTTCCCCCCATAATATCTTTCCACCTAAAATTATTTTTTATTCTATAATTTCATCATTGTCTGTGGCATGAGAGTTAGTTATTAACATAACTTTGTTTCCATGAAGAATACAACTATTTTGATTGTTCTTTTTTCTTTTTTTGGTGCGACACTTGATTTATACAAAAATCACATCTATATGCAATAATTGTTTTGCATGTATTTTCTCAGATTCTATATAATCTCATTTTAATTCAATTTTGGGATTTCTTACAACTCTTTATTTTAATTTATTTTAATAATCAGAAGAAATTTTGATAATGTTATTTACTGCGATTATACGAATGTTCGATGAATTAGTAAAACTTATTTCGATGTATTGGTCTGTTTATAAAATTTATTGTGTTGGTGTAAATGCATCAGCTACTCAATGTATAAGTTTTTTACATGTGTTGGTTTACCTTACGCTCGCGCAATAGAGCGCTTTTACGTTTCATTGCCTTTTATTTATATATTTGTTTGTTATTTGAATGTATTCGTGCCAACGGCGCAGTATATCAACATCTTGTTTGCGACTATGGTGTGTGATACAATTTTTATAACATAATCCATTGAAAAATGAGTATTCATAAATAAAAAAACAGTTGTCATTCATATGTCCACTGTCAATATCCAATGTAGTTGAATTAATTTTGGATAGGATATTGGAATTTATTATACATTTTCGTATTTTTCTTCAATCAAGTAATATGACTCGATTATAAACATCGGACTGAGATCGCTATTTTTGAATTAATGTATTCATATTAATTACTATTAATATATTTTATATTTTGTATTTTGTATTTTATATTGTCTTTTGGTTTAAGATTCATTATCCTGAAATTTTCAAAACTTTTTGAATCGCAAATACTGCCAATAAACATATAAAATTGATGTCAAATACCAAATATAAGCGAGCGCACAATACTCACACAAATTGCTGAAATGTATGAATATGTATGCGAGAATGTAAATTTTTGTATGTGTATACATTGAATTGTATTGAGCCATTCTCAGTATTTTCTAAGCATTTGAATAAATTTTCTCTGCTTCAAATCATAGTTCGCATGTCAATCGTTCACAGTTCTCAAGCAAACATGAGCATGTATAATTAGGTAGAGCTAAAAAAAGTCAACACAATATTAATTCAGACAATTTTTATTATTTCACACTTTTCATAAACATGATTATAGTACCGAAAATGCGTGGATCCTTTAATTTGTTTTCTTTTTTTATTTAAAATCACTTATTGGAGGACATTTTTGTTTGCAACTAAGTTTTACAGTTGAAAAAAGTTATTTTGGAATATGATCTTTTCATATCAGCATCAATTGTAATGTAAACTAAATATAAAAATCAAGTTTAATATAATAACATAGACGGACTTCTTCGATGTGGAAAGAAAGAAAAAACACAATGAAACAAGCGTAAAGAAAAATTTGAGAAATTTTGCTTTGTTCAAAGTGATCATAAAATAGTAGAAATTGGTTGAGAAAAATAGTGAAATAATGAAGAAATTAATATTGAAATTAATTTTTTGGAAGTGCAGTTTGAATTGCAATATCGTGTAAAGTGTGGAATTTTAATTGAATATTTAGTAAATTTATCATTATTTCGAATATATTTTGGTGTATAGACAGCTTCATAATTGGATTGCTATGAATATCCAATTTTGACTTTCCAAAAAAAAAAAAAAGAAAAAAAAAAATTGAATAAAGTCCTTCCCATTAATAATCAGCAACAATGTCATCGAACCCTGGTAGTAATAGCGCAACTGCTAGTGCTAGTGGAAGCTCTATGGTAATATTTTATTGTGATTTCCAATTTTTCCCCAAACTATTCTCATTATTTGGATTAAATAAATAATGCAGTGAAAATATGTTAATTTAAAAATGTAAACCATACGAAAATAATTTTACATAATTAAATATTAATTTACAGAGAAAAATATATACGTATTATAAATTAATAAAGTAATATTTGCACATATTCTAACTCTGACGTTTAATAAATAACTATTTTTTTTTGTATCATGGATTTTTAGATAAATACAAGCAACAGTAATACTAATAATAAAAACAATGACAGTTCATGCAGCAGTAGTAACACTGAAGACTATAATGAAATCGAAGATCGTCGTCGAAGAATTAAAAATAGGTCTAGGTATGTATTTGTATATTATATCGAAGCAATTACATTCTACAATTAATAGAATTTAATGAGATTCTTCGATTTTATATAAATTTGAATTTGAAATAACTGGAAAAGTGGGACGGGGCATGTTGTCAATAATTTTTGGTCTTCCCAATATTACATATTCAATTTTATTTTTCAATTTATCTTGTGGTTTTTCATTTTCCGTTTTTTTTTGTCGTATTCATGAACCGTTCCCATTCTATTTATAAATTCGTTGCAAAAATTCAATCAAGCTATCATGCAACACAATACGATTTGGATGTATGCAATTTTTACTTCATTAAAATGATACTTCAAGAGGAAACAAAATAAATTTATTTCAAATTTGAAATAAGCACGTACCAATCAATTTAAACGTAGGCGATATTTTCACTGTAAAAAATTGATAAATGTGTGACGGTTTCCTTCAGTAAATAGATAAAGTTCGTATGATGTCGAATCAAAAAATTACTTCCATTTCAGTCCTGTAAAACTCTTATTAAATATATTCAACTAGCACATAACTTATGTGACATAAGTTATGATAATATGAACGCCTTTTGAGTAAGAATTGGATATTTGCTAAAAACTACACATAGTAATTGATTAATTAATTAATTAAAGAAACATACTAGATTTTTTTTTTAAACAAATAGATGTATTCGAAATGAACATGATTATGTATTAATTTGAATTATCTATTATTAATCACTTAATGATTTTATTAAATAACTTGATTCTCTATATTTCCAGAAACAATGTCCGGTTATCATCTAAAGCTCAGTTGCAACAAGCGCGCCGTTCACCATTGCCAACCACAAGTAATTCTATTTTAGTATCAACCGCGAACTGTTCATTTGTCTCTACAAGCAATAGCGCACAGTCTCCGTCGACTTCCTTATCAATTTTACCGACAATTATTGGTCCAACTGAAAATCGTATAACACTTTTAGTTGACGAAACTCGTTTTACAATTGATCCAGCATTGTTTACAGCTCACCCAAATACAATGTTGGGTCGAATGTTTAGTTCCGGAATGGAGTTTACGCACACAAATGAACGTGGTGAATATGAAGTTGCCGAAGGTATAACAAACTCAGTATTTCGGGTAATACTGGACTTTTATAAACATGGTGTAATAAGATGTCCACCAACTGTCTCTGTTCAAGAATTGCGGGAAGCATGCGATTATCTATTAATACCGTTTGATGCAAAGACTATTCGATGTCAAAATCTGCGTAAGTATTTTAAAACAATAAGAAGAAAAATTGATCCAATCCTGTGTAGATTTTTAGAATTGATTTCAAATCAATGCTCCATATATTGGTGTATACAATGTATTATGTACTATGCATTGAAAATGTCTAATTCGCATCCTACTCATATCAATTAGTTTGGCATATATTATGACACAGACAACTATTGTATCTTAAAGAGCGTCAAAAAATCTATTAGATTTGATCTGTAAAACTGAACATACCCATACCACACAATTTCTTTTTATTACGACGAAAATGTTGAATTACGTTCCTGAAAAGCGTTATTTGCGGAGTCAGTTGTATTTTATTACAAGAAATGTGAAATGTGAAATAAGCAATAATCTTGCATCCAGTGAGCACTGGTGTTGAAGAATGAACCCTTCCCTATTGCGGTAAGCAAAGATAAAATTAATTTAATCGTGGCGTATTGGAATTATAGGTGGCGCACCAATCGTCCTTCTGAAAAATAGGATTTTCCCATATTTTCAGGAATGGGGACGACATGGTTCAGTAAAATGTAGTGAAAACTCATGAAAATGTTCGTCCAACTCTTTTCTAATAATAACTAATTGATATCAGCCAAATTCGGACAACAATATTGCCATAATTTACAAAAATCTAAAAAAGTGGTGCTCCTGAGCTATAAAATTTTCTTGACTTTTTACAGAGGTCATGTTAAAAATTTCGAGGAGCATTTAGATAAAAACATTCTTCTGCGCCCGCTGTAATCTCTAGACATTACTCCCTCCAAATCAAATAACCTTCAGTGACCAAACGCACGTCTTGGCTGCAAAGCACTTGTGTGTTTTTAAAGAAGGGAAAAAAATGAATTGGTTCGTTCTTGGCCATCCATCCGGTGAATTTATCTTGAGACGGAATCCATAAATTGCCAGAAAGATGGGAAAAAGTTGCAGCTACCGATGAATAATGCTTTGAATAACATGTTTTTCTTTATTAAGACGAAATAAATGCATTTTTAAAAAAAAATTGGACATTTTCAATACTATGCTTTGAGCAATTTAAAAAAAACACTTTCAATATAAACACTATTTATTAAATAGTCCATTGTTTTGCAAATAATTGAACTATCGCTGCATAACTGTACATTCTAATGGCAAAATTGGTGAGAAATGTATGCAGCGATAGTACGTATGTGTCATATTTTGTATGAAATGTATCAGTTCATTTCAGCATACATATCTCAACATAGTATTAAATAACGTAATAATTTTAATATGTTGAAATAACATCTGAAAATATTAGATTATTTATATGCGTTAGATTTGTAGTGCGGTAAAACATTCATCTTACGAATGTAAAACCATTAACTAAATTGTTTTATCCCAGAACATTTTTACCGATACTGCACTTAAAAAAAGCAAAAATCAAAAAAAGAATTAGCAGAACTATAATGTAAAATGTTATGATTTATTCAGCACAAATTTCTTTACCAAATTATTTTGTTTCGTTTATTATACCCATAGAAATGATAGAAAGATGGATAATTTTGTGACTTATTTTTGATTATTGACCTATTTAATTTATTGTAATCTTAGGCGGGCTTTTGCATGAACTTAGTAATGAAGGTGCACGATGTCAATTTGAAGTATTTCTGGAAGAATTGATTTTACCAGTTATGGTGGCGTCAGCTGAACGAGGAGATCGTGAATGTCATGTAGTGAACTTACTTGATGATGACGTCGTTGATTGGGACAAAGAATATCCACCTGAAATGGGCGAAGAATACAGCCAAACAGTTGCAAGCACTGCAATGTATCGATTTTTTAAATACATTGAAAATCGCGACGTTGCTAAACAAGTAATGAAAGAACGGTCATTGAAAAAAATTCGTTTGGGAATTGAAAGTTATCCTACACATATTGAAAAAATCAAGAAACGACCTGGTGGACGAGCGGAAGTAAGTATTTTTCATTATTTATTTAAAATCATTGAGATGATTTTAATATTATTGATACCTTTCAACATGGAAATCCTTATCAATTGACCATGGGGATGGACACCAATGCTATTTTTCTGTTCTTTCACTAATTTTTGCTAATATTCTCTTAGAGAATTTCTCTAATATTCTAGTGTAACAAAATTCTCATTTGAAATACATTGGACAATGTATTTTATATGAACGGTTTTCGGTCGTAAAGAATGTATAGAGACAACATAAGAAATGTACAGATCCAATGTATTTAGATAGGGAAATTTGCTTACAAATAAACTAAAATAAACAAAACAAAATGTTCCATTTGAAATGCATTGACACTGTACATTTTATATGGCAGCATAAGTGAACATTTGAGAGTGAAAATGTTATCCAGAAAAGTTCCGGGTAAAAATGTTATAGCAAGCTTTTATTAAAATATACTAAGCATATCAGTTCACTCACAGTTCACAAATTTCGCTAGAGTTTTTAGAAGATATTCGTATTTTGTATAAATGAGCAATTATTGATTTGAATACCTTCTTTAATTTTTCTATTAAATTGAATAATTCAAATTGTTTCTTCAAAATATTTGAGTATGGAAATACGTGAATATTTGTACATACAAATACAGCACACCAAGACTCTCGAATGTCACAAAATTAACAAGCAAAACAACAACAACAAAAACGATCTGCCATCTGATAGAGTGCGCTTTAGCAATATTTGTACACCACACTTACCAAATTTGTGTTTAGTTCTTTGACATTCAAGACTCTTGTGGTATACTGATAGTACTACATACAAATGCTAATAAATCTCAAATATTCCAAAAATATATTTAAAAATGTTTACCAAATTACGAAATTTACTAGTATATTGGGTGTATGCAAAGAAAATGTCGATTTTTTCGGTGAAAAGAAAATTTTATTTCATAACTAAATGAATGAGCACTTCAACCAATGTATTCTCCATCGTTAGCTTTGACTTCACGCCATCTTTCAGGAAGTTTGTGGATTCCGCGTCGAAAGAATTCCTTATCTTTTGAAGCTATCCAGTCAGCGACCCATTTTTGTATTTCTTCAAAGTTTTTAAAGCGTACATCGGCCAGGTCAATTTGCATCGATCGAAACAAATAGTAGTCCGAAGGGGCAAGGTCTGGAGAGTACGCGGGTTGATCAAGCTGATCCCAACCGAAGTGTTCTTTCTTTTTTTTAACGATCTTTACACGATGTGGCTTGGCATTATCATCGTGAAAAAAAACTTTGTCTTGTTTAGTCGCTATTCGTGGATGTTTCACCTTCAATGCTTGCTCCATTTTGATGAATTATTGTTCGTTTCACTTACCATCAACCGTTTGGTCAGGTTTCAGCAGCTCATAATACACGACACCTTCCTGATCCTACCAAATGCACAGCATAACCTTCTGGCAATGAATTTCTCGTTTTGACTGCGAAGGTACTGGTTGGCCTGGATCAACATACGCTGCTTTACGCTTGGGATTGTCGTAATAGATCCATTTTTCATCGCCAGTAACAATTTCACTCAATAAACTACGTTTTTTGTGCTCAGCAAGGTGTTTTTTGCATGTTTCGATTCGTGTTCTGAGTTGATTCTCATTCAGGTGATGTGGCACCCATTTTCCTAGCTTTCAAATCTTTCCCATTGAATACAAATGTCTAGAAATGGTTGCTCGGTCATTCAACTCCATTGCAAGTTCTTTTTGCGTTTGACAAGGCTTTTCATCCAATAATGCTTGCAAATCCGCATCTTCAATTTTTTTTGGAAGACCTGGCCGTTCTTTGTCTTCAAGTCAAAATCACCACTTTTGAATCTCGCAAACCATCGTTCACAAGTTTTTTGAGTTGAAGCATGTTCACCGTAAGCTTCTACTAACAAACGATAACTTTCGGCAGCGGTTTTCTTCAAATGAAAGAAGGTTATTAAAGTTCCCCGCAAAACCACTTTTTCATGCACGAATTTCGACATTTTTGAAGCAAAAAAAATCTTTGTTGTTTACACTTCAGCAAAATGACATATACTGAAATTTATAGCGTAATGACAGACAAAAAAAAAAGAAAATGGCCGCGGTGTGCTCCGATGCACACAACGCTAGTTACGCCATCTGTTATCTAAATCGACATTTCTTTTGCATACACCCAGTAGTATTCATTGAATATTTCATTAGATTTTTTTTTTTCTTTTCTATTCAGGTAATCTACAACTATGTTCAACGGCCATTTTTACATATGTCGTGGGAAAAAGAAGAAGCCAAGAGCCGTCATGTAGATTTTCAATGTGTCAAATCAAAATCTGTTACTAATTTGGCTGAAGCTACAGCTGATCTTCCACTGGATGCTGGTAAAACTTATCGCTATTATCAGTAACAAAAAGCATACTACACTCTTTATGTTTAATCAGTTCGGTTGTAGTTGTATCACCAAATTTTTGTTCATTTCCCATTAAAATATTTAGTTTTTTATATGAATAAAATCGCAATAAAGCGTTCCGCGATAATTTAATTTTAAATCATTTCGATATTTTCTTTTTTTTATAATTGTATAAATCTGATCGTTAATTTCTTTCTACAAATCTACATAGACAACAATCAGAACAAATCATATGAACATCATACATACAAAATTATAAAAATTAGATGTGACATTTAATTGCTATTTAAAAAACTTTTTATTCGAAGGGATTTGTCATAGCGAACTTTTTTCCAAAAATTTATTACTGTTTTCGGTGAGATAAGTACAATGCCACCACATGAATAATTTTAATAATTTTGATAAGATTCATAAATTGTTTTAAGTGCATTTTATAATGTTTATATCAACAAAACTGTTCATACAGATTTTCACAATCAGCCACATTTGGGCTAATTCAGACACACTACATACTACAAGACGATTCTAAATTTAAAATTTCTTTGGGAGCATGTGTGAAATTATATGAATTACTACAATTAAAAATTATAATTTTATTGTCGCTGAACTTATAATCTCTATTATAATATAGAGATAGGCCGAACATTTTGAATATCTATGAAGAAAAAGAATAGGGTCAGAAACACTCATTGTTTTTTAAATAATAACAAAACAGTTAGGTAACTGTATGTGTTCAATTTTTTGTGATGATTAAATTGTTGTGTCAAAGATTTATAATAAATTCACATTTAACCGATATTTCTAACGATCAGCATATTGAAAAACTGTATAATTTTTTAGCATATGTATTAAATTCATGTTAAGTCAATTGTGTATTTCTCATACTGTTCTTTTTGTGTTGTTTTTTTCCAAATTATTTTCTTGTAAATCGAAAAACAAAACCACTAATCGTTTTTGTTACCAATTTTTTCTCCTTTTGCGATTATCGATTCTGTGTTTTTTTCAATCGTATGTAGGTGTTAATTCAATGCCACAAGTGCAACTTATTCAACCAGATCCTCTTCCACGTCAGTATGTTGATGGGGTTCTTGAAGATGGCGTTATTGGTGGTATTTTGAATATAGACTTAGATCCTTCAATACCAGACGAACATTTATAATATAAACATCATTTCTCTATTATTTTAACACAATTTGTTGAATTTGTATTAAAATTCCTTCGAATAAAAAATTTACTGATCAAAAAAAATAATGATATATTTCTTCAAACACATTTACTGTTAATTGAAATGATGGATAAGGTAAATGAACATAAGGTTAAAGTACTCTAAGTTTAAGGGGTATTTAGTAGTTTTTAGATATCTTCACAATAATTCTCTCTCATTATTCTATAAATTCTGAATAAGTATATCAGATATATTTAAAAATTGACTTCGATTTTTTTTGAAAATTATTCAATAATTATAAGAGAAAATAGAATACGTTTCATCATTTGAAGGTGGATGTATTAGTGCTGCCTAACAATGTATAAGTGTATTCCCTTTTATTTTAGCTCCAAAAGTGTAATCTATTGGTGCGCGCAACGAAAGGCGCACTGTATAGCATGTTGTCAAATCAATTTTCACACTTTTCACCACTACAATGAAATACAATATACAATGTATGAATATTAAAGAAAGGGAGGATATATTTCTAAATTTTCAGCACAGCATAAATTGTGTGCGTCAAACTTTCAAATGGAATAGAACTTGATTTATCCAAGCTATTGAATTGAAAGCCATTCCGATTTTAGCACTTTCATTGGTAATAAAAATTGATTCATTTCTGCAGATCGAATTTGAAATAGTTCGGAGAAATGTGTATTCCTTTTCAAATTTACAAAGTATGTATATAATGATAATGGAGGTAAACTCAAACTGATAGACGGGTTATTGTGTATGATATAGAGCAAAAGTGGTGAATGAAAATATTGGGGAAAATCGTGAAAATTGTTAGAGTAAGAAAAAAAACGTTGTATTTTCTGGATCAGTTATACAAGTGTGAATTGACCTGTAATTGATTAATTTAATTTTTCACATATTAGATTGAAAAATATTTTCATTGAATAAATAACGTACAAAATGCAGCCACCACCAAGAAAAGTAAGTTTTGGATGATAATAATAGATATCATTCCGATGCTTGTGTTGTAATTCCCATGTTAAAATGGTGTAATAATTGCAAGCATCGTCTATTTTTCTAATTTATGAAATTTAAATGTACAAAATAACTATAAAAAGCCTTCCATTTTTTTTTATTACTATTTATCTTTACATGAAATTGACATTTAGACTAAAATCACTAATATATCATTATACAAACATTCATATAGGGAAACTATGGAAAATATTTAAAAGGCTTACATTCCGAACAAATTGCGAAGCTTCAGCTGAAAAATCAACATGAGTGTGAGTTGCTTGAAGATATTCGACAATTCACAATTAAGCGTTCTGCCATTGAAAAAACGTATAGCGAGTCATTGTTGAAAATCTCATCGTTGTACTTGAACAAAAAGATGGTTTGCATTCCTGAAATAAAATTGGATGGCTCCGAAAAATGGTAAGCAAAAGAATTACTCTATGCAAGATGCACATCGCCTTTTCGAATGAAATTCAAAGAAGTTTTTCAACATTTCAATAAGTCTTTGTGCCTTGATGGACTTATATGTTAGTTCTAAACGTCAGATTGCTTCATTTTTTGCGTTATTCATTTATCGGCTAAAATTTCGAATAATCAATAATTGATCATTTTCAGTTTTCTAGGTCAAATTCAGTTCATTTTATTTTGTGTAAGCTATAATTAGACTTAAAGCCGGTCTTAAGTTCTAATTTGTAGGATAGAGTTTTGATAAAACTAGATTGAAATATAATTTAATTTAATATTCAGTCTTTTAAAAAGTATGCCATAAGCATGGAACGCGTATTCATTTTTTCAGCCACTTCAAAGGAGTTCTTTAGTAACAATGATGAATTTGAGTTAAACAAGAAATATACACTCAAACAAATAAATCAGTAGAAATGGAATGTCAGATGTAATTTTAATATTCAATTTACCTCAAGCAGTTCAAATTAATCTATTTTGACGTTTATGTGGCATATTGCATTCAAAATGGTCACGTGAGTTGATGGTAAACTTGATTGAAAATTATTGACTTCTAAGGCAATATGCCGCCTAAACGTCAAAATAGGTAAATTTGAACTGCTTGGGATAAATTTGATATTAAAATTATATCCTACATTCCATTTCCACTGATTTATTTATTTGTGTCCGGAGCTACGATCTAGTTTTTGATGAAAAATGAGAATTTTGTCCATGAAATGGCACTTCATGATGTTCTGCCAATATTAAACTATACTTATTTCGCAAAAATTAGAAGTTTTACGTTTTATCAACCTCGAATTTATTGTTACTTCCAATGGAAATAAATGTCTAAAAATGACAGTTTCACTAAACAGCTACTTATAAATTTAAGTTTTTTGAACAATTTTTCGTGAAAATTAAAACTTTCTTGGAAAATAGAAAAGATTTAGTTTCTGCTCAAGTTTTTGTACCTAATTTGGGCTTAAACAATAAGTTATTAACCGGTATTTCATCTAACAATTTGCACATTTTGGGCAAATGGTCGAATTGTACTTGGGAACTATCTTACGCAAAGTATCAGTGCAATTTTAAGCATGATTCGACACTAAGTTATATTATTTTGGTATCAAAAATGCCGCGTATGTTTTTTCGAAGAAAAATGTCTTAAATTTAGGTTACTTTAGTAAAAAATTTTGAGTAAATTTTGTCATGTATTTAATGGATAACTAAAAACATGTCAAAGACAAAATATATTTAATACATTTCTAAATATTGGACAAACTATATGCGTTTTATTGACAGTACGGAAAAGTTCATCTTACAGGGGTAATAACTCTTATTGTTATTGTTATTGTTCTTGTTTTTATCTTTATAGGAATATGTGGAGCGTTTGGCAAACTGTTCTCGAGGAAAATGAAAAATTAGCTAAAGCCCGTTTGGCTGCCATTGAAGTATTTCAACAGCAAATTGCCGATGAAGCAAAAAGCTTACGAGATTACAAAATTCAAATTAGTAAAAAGTGCTTAAATCAACTAGGAAATATACAAAAAGAGTTACAAAATACAGTACAAAAAATAGACATAACAAAGAAGTCTTATTTCGATGAAGAGCATAGTGCTCATGGAGTACGTGACAAGGCACGTGATATTGAAGAAAAGCTCAAAAAGAAGAAAGGTTCATTTTTCCAATCAATCACCTCGTTGCAAAAGAACAGTGCACGAGTAACATCACGAAAAGAAGAACTTGAAGAAAAGTCAACTGGAGCAAGGAACGACTATCTTTTAAGCTTAGCACAAGCAAATGCACATCAGAATCGCTACTTTACAGTTGATTTACAAACTACTATGACTACTATGGAAAATTATGTTTTCGAACGAATTGCTGATTATTTGACTCTAATGGGGAGAACTGAGCTTCTTACATGCTCTGCAACACAACATTCATTTACTAAGATTCGTGACCAGGCTCATCAACTAACAAGAGATTACAATGTACAATGTTTATACTTATTATATCCAGTACTTAAACAACACACTCAATATGATTTTGAATCATGTGACAATGATCCAGTAAGAAAAATAACAGCTGAACATGACTCCGCTGCAGCTACATTAAGTCGAGAAGCTAAGTCATTTGCATCGAAAATTGTCCGTGAAAATAATTTTATACGAGAAAATGCTAGAAAACTTACTGTTTGCCAACAATTGCGAGATTCAGGCCAACGAACTGATCCTAATGATCCCAATGGTCCAGATTTAGAGACAAAAATTGAAGAATTTCGCGAAAAAATTCGAAAGTCAGAAACTGAAAAAGCAAAATCAGAGGCTTGTTTGGAATGTCTACGAGCTGGTGGTGTTAATGTTGATGAATGGATCGGTAAATATTTAATAAGATAAGATATGAACAGTTGCGAGGAAAATGTTATGTAGAAAATTTCCGTGGAAAAATGTTATTATTCAGTGTATTCAACATACAAAAAACAACAAAAAATACATTCAATAATAACATTTTTCCACGAAACTTGTCTACATAACATTTTTCCTCGCAATTGTTGATATGATATGGAGTCATAAAAAAAACTGTTGCTTAATAATGGGTATTAAATAATATGATATCCCTATGTACACTTTTCAGAAGAAGCAGAAACGTTGGGAGTACAGGAATTACCGCGATCATCTAGTTCATTATCTATGCGAACTGATGCATCTGGACATGGAGAACATGCAAGTTCAGACTCATTCTACGACAGTGATAACACTGAAGCAGAAGCAGCTCATGCTCCGCAGTCCTCAACAAAGCCAATGCATGGAGGTAAATTCAAAAGAGAACAATATCCAGAATATTACTAATGTATTATTATATTTAACGAAATAATAATGCGTGTGGTGTATTTACAGATGAAGATGATGATAGTTCTATAGCCGAATCAGAGGAGAATTTTTCTACAACTGCGACCCAAGAGAAACAACCACAAATGGAAGAGTTCGCCAACTGGGATGATCCAACTTCAGTTGATTGGGGTTCTTGTGCTGCAGATGTACCTAAGGATGCCTCACAACAAACTCCAAAATCGAGTACACCTGATACGGCAATAGCACCACCATCTGCTGTTGAACAAATATTCAAATGTATAGCTCTATATTCATATAATGCACAAAATCCAGATGAGTTAACAATTGTTGAAAATGAACAACTCGAAGTGATTGGAGATGGCGATGGAGATGGTTGGCTACGTGCCAGGAATTATCGTGGAGAGGAAGGCTATGTTCCTCATAATTATTTAGATGTTGAACGAGATCTAACCACTGATTCAAATGCAAATCAAGCACTCACTACACAAATCTCGTTTTCTTCAGTAGATTATACTATTGAAAGTGAAGACATTGACGTTGGTGACGTGCAATCACCTGACCAAGTTAGTGTAATTGCTGTGCCAGTTCAATCCGAAAAACCGATTAGAGAGTATTGTATAGCTCTTTATGATTATGATGCGTCTGCTGAAGATGAATTAACATTTGAAGAAAATCAAATAATAACAGTTATAAACAAGTCCCCGCATGGTGTAGATGATGGATGGTGGGAAGGGGAACTTAATGGAAAATTTGGTAATTTCCCATCTATTGTTGTCGAAGAATGCGATGAAAATGGTGAACCATTAACTGAACCCGAAATGGAGTCACCAGAAGATGTTACACCACCTGCATTTGATGCGCCACCACCCGTACCACCCGAGTATTACAAAGATTTGGAAGATGCAATCAATGAGGCCAATTTATTGAATGGTAAATTCGTATTTTACGTATAAACAGTTTTTTATATTAAATTTTAATTTATAAAGTGAAGCCCAATTTTCCATTTAAAATTTCAACACAAAAAGTAGTTGATATTTTGATTTTAATTTATATGATAAAACTTTCCAGATTTTATGCCTATTTTGACAGTAACTCATATTAATTTGATGCCAAAAATGAATTTTTTCGAAACAATTATTTTAAATCGCAAAATTCTCTTTCAAAGAAAAATACCTCAAATCGAGAATACCTTATGAAAAGACATAAAGCATGTTCTTTTCCGGCAAAATGTACTGATTATAATGTATCCAAAATATTGAGCTGACTTTCGGTGCAGAAAATTTTACGAATAAGATAATATTATTGTAACTTTCGACGAAATGCTCTCATGAAAGATGTTCAATACACACAGACGCTCTTTTGACACTCAAAATACATTGAATATGTTTATACGCCTATTCTATGCTTATTGAATATATATATATTGACACATTGATATAATTTTGACTTGGTTGTTATGTACTATGGAAAATAAAATTAATAGTCTTGAAAAATATGACTAAAAGGTAAATTCGGAAAATTTGCCGAAAAAAGTACAGAAAAAACCAATTGTCAGCCAGCTTTTCAGAGAACAATATATGTTCAATAAGCGTCGAATAGGCGTAAGAACATATTCTCTATATGTTGGACGTCTAAAGAGCGTCTTAATATCTTGAAAATTTTTTATGGGCTGTATGGTGAAAATTTCTATTATGTACAGGCACAGAATCCTATGCATCATCAAAACCAGGAGTGAAATTTGAAATGGAGTTATCAGAATCAATGCAAAATCAATACGGAAAACAATTCAAGGGGACACCAACACCCGGTAAATATCTTAAATTTAGGATAATATTATTCTCAATGAAATAGGAATGGAATAAGTATAAAATTTCTAAAAATACGCCCTACTGCCAATATGGATTCAGTACACTATCTTTTATGTGATCAAATCATATAAATGATTGAGAGGGTTTTCATTTTTCATTGATGATATGTTAAACAAATTTATGGGAGTTTTAATTAATTAACGTCGATGATCTTTATTATTTTTAATATTCGGCACCTGTATCTATACCAATACTGCACACACAAAACTTCAATGGCAAAATAATGAGAATGTGGTAGTGGAAATAAAATTTACGGCAACTGTTGATTGTTTGTAGTAGTAAATCGTTTGTATAGTATTCTACTCTGTTGCTGTCAATATTTGAACAGCTCAGAGGAAAATCGTTTTATAGAAAAGTTCCGCGGAAAAATGTTCGGGAGATGAATGGTATTACCATTTAGCTACCTAAATGGTCACCATTGAAATGAAGATTTTTTATTTTTTTTTTTTTCAATTCTGATGTCATGACATAACAAAAACATACAACTTGTATTTAAACTGTCATTAATACAAAATTTGACACAACACATAAAGTTTCAATATTTGAATTTTGAACACATCTACACAGATGCAAAACAAATGCTCAGATTTCATTAAACATACAAACACACATACTCAAATCATGACAATTTTTTTTTGTTTGTACAAAAATGTACAAACGAATTACCACTACAAACAATCAACAGTGGCGGTAAATTTTATTTTCATTACCACATTGTTATTATTTTGCCACTGACGCTTGGTGTGTGTATTTTTTCATTATTTCAACAATTGGATCAATTATAAATTCGATTCGTTTGAGAATAATTTTTTTTTTTCTAATTAGCAAATGCAAATATTCATGATTTCTAATAAATTATGACATTCTAAATTGAATTTGCTTTTTAATGCATTACAATTTAGATGAAATGCTCCAATTCTAAACATCATAAATAAATCGCTTAAATAAACCGAAGATAATTTTAAAGTCTCAATTAACTTTATTGAAAATTCCAATTCGGACGTTAAGTTTTGCTGGAGCTGAGCAATATTGTGCTGTGTACAGTCGCTATATCAATGCGGAGAATCAAATGGGAATATATGCATGCGGGAAATAAATTCACGCAGTTGCAATGAAAATAAATATTTGTAAAATAGACTAATTATGCGTAGAATATACAAAAATCTCGTTCAATATCATGATTATTCGTAAAATAAACGAATGAATCACAAAGTTACGAATTTTTTCGTACTATTTACGAATGATTCGTTATTTTGCGCCTCGTAATATGTACAATACATAAAAAGATTAGTACATTAAACTAATATTCGTATATACTGGGAATTATTCGTACATGTTACGAAATATTCGTGGAGCAAAACCACGAATGATGCGTAAACGCAGTCGTAATATATACGCACAAATTATTTTCAGTATGTCGCACACACATCGAAAACGTTCGCTGTAATATATGTATATTGAGTGTATCGATGTCTTTGCGGCAGTTGCGTAAGTTTATTCGACGCATGAATACATTCTCATTTTAATTTTCGCATCGATATAGCGGCTGTATACAGCAAAACTATTGCTCAGCTCCAGCAAAATTTAACGTCTGTTCAAATACATATCTACACTAAGGAAAGAGAGACACCATAATAATATGAACAATCGAAATACTTCCTTTTAAATATAGTTTAATGTCATATTTTAATCATTCCTTTATTTTTGTATTTCTAATGAATATTCAGTTATGGTGTTGGAGCCAGATTCAGTAAGTTAAATTTATCATCCATTTGCTGTAGTACATGCTTTTTTAAACATTTTATTCTCACTTCTTAGTAGACTACTACCATTATTACTATTCGTATCATCAAATTTAGAATTTGTTTTGAAAATTTGCTTTTTATAGGATTCAGAGCATGAAGATATGCCCCGATCAAAAAAAGAAGTTAAAGTTGATGAACACTCACAAGATTTGGGCTTGGGCTGTGTCCAAATATCAGTAACAGCTGCGACACCGATGGTAATAATTTATGTTTTTGCAATTGCATGAGGCTAGAAGTATGTATTCAATACGTGTTCATTATAGTCGGTATAGTATTTCTGTTGCTGAGCGTAATTATTCAATACACACTTCTTAACATAAAGAAGACACAAATGAAAATTTTTATTCGAAGTTTTCAATATTAGTTCTAATCAACCAATATTGAAACCATTTTGTTCTTTTTCTTCAAAAAATATATTTGAAAAACGAGCTTAGCTGAAATTCAAACCAATTCTTTCCTCAATTTTTGTAACGTTTCGCACGTTTCTAGTTTCTTGAAAAAATTCAAAAATTTATGTAGATTTTGTCTTGATTGATTTTGCGTTCCAAAAATGGCCAAATGATTCCCAAAATTGGCCGAAGGATTTCCACGAATTGGCAAATGATTTCCAAAATTTAGACTATTAATTTCCAAAAGTGGCCAAATGATTTCTAGAGTGTGTGCAACTATAAGAAAGGTAATAAAGACTAAGTTCTTTGCATGTTCGATGCCATTTCGGTTCCCCTTGCAGGCC
Source organism: Resseliella maxima (assembly GCA_029041755.1). Lineage (NCBI taxonomy): Eukaryota > Metazoa > Arthropoda > Insecta > Diptera > Cecidomyiidae > Resseliella > Resseliella maxima. The sequence continues at coordinate 41,311 of JAQOWM010000403.1, read as the reverse complement.
ACACCCATTCATTCACTCTCTAAAAATGTTGGAAATGTAAAAAATCATCTACATTTACGTTTTCATGTGACAAAAACATCAATGAAAATGGTAAATTATACAAATCATAATTTTTATATACACTCAATGCTTTTACTGATTTTTGACATTTTAGAAATCATTTGGCCAGTTTAGGAAATCATTTGACCACTTTCGGAAATCAAAATGCATAGGTCCATTTTGTCTTGTCGCCATAGCTTTGAGGATTTCTATGGCATTTTAGTTGAAAATGTAGGAAAATTAATACTTAGATATGATTTCGGGAATATGGCCACCATGGCTACTTTTCACAATGTTCCAGGCCTAGTGGTCCGATTTTCGACCACTTTTCGAGCACTTTATCTCACTAATGACACATTCATAGTTATATGATAATAGAGATATAACTTATATCTTACATTTTCAGTCACATCTCAATCTAGACACATTCAATTTACATATATAAAAAAAATCGAACCACCCTGCACAATCATTTCCCAATGGAAAATATTTCCAACCTTGCGTTGTAAAATATATGTTTACAACAAATACAGCAAAATGTTCAACATTCGTTGGAATGTGTCAAATTACTGTCATTATTGCACATAGAACATTTTCCACTGTTCATTTGCTGCTGTATTTGTGATAGCAAGGTTGGGAATATTTTCCTTGGAAAATGAGTGCGTGTATATTTAGATTCAATAAATTTAAAATAGGCATTTCGTTTTGATTATGTTTATTTGTAAGTAAACAATCTCTCTGTCTACTACTAAACTATATTTGGGCACTACATGAAATATAATGTTTCCTGAAGAGTACCCATTATCTCAGTGGATGCTCTGTCATATGATTTTCAGTTGATGTTATATATTAATTATGATTCAAAACTAAATTAGTATATACTTGCATGTTCTGATATAATGTATGTCATGTTAACCAGTGCTCTTCGTGGCCTTGCTTATAAGCGGCTGCTCTTTCCAAGCTCCCTAAATAAGCCAGCTTATCAATACGAATCTGACGCATTGACCAATAATGCATTACCGCGAGTCTTTGAATTTCCAAATGGTTCAGCAGATTTTCATTTTATTTCGAATAATGACAAACCGAGCTGATTTTCATTTTATTTCGAATAATGAATTATCAAATATCATCAAATTTTATTACACTTTGGTAAAAGATTAAACTGAAAAATTTGTTCAGGTTATACTGGCGCATATTTGAACGCTTCTATCAGAATTATTATTATTATTATTCGGCACCATACAGCGTTTCTTCGCCAAAGGTGGTTTATTTATAATATTTACACATTAATTTACAAATTATAATTAATTTAATATTTGCACCGGTTCAATAATCTATTGCCAATCCTGATGATTTCGAAGCAAGTCACTGCGATTATCAACTGCAATATTAAATCCAATAGAATCAAGTACAATAATGATTAATTTTACAATATCTTAAATAATTCATTAAGCTTCTTTTTAGTTACATCGGAGCTAACATGAAAGTCAATAACAAACTGATTCTGAATAGGAGTTTTTTCATTATAACAACAGTTAAAAGTCTCAATCATAAAATTCAATGGCATAAACTTTTGATAACTATTGTTAACAATATGGACTTTTAAAAATTGAATATTTCTAACAGAGTGATATGGAATTCTTGATTGAATCTTCTCTAAAAGAGCATCCGAACATATTTCACCCTTGATTAGTTTTAGTATAAACATCACTTGTGCAATCTTCCTACGATTCTCCAGAGAGATCATTTGAAGCAATAGCAATCTATGTTCATACCGCGGAAGGTGAAATCCATTACTCCATCTAAATCTCCTCAATGTATATAACAGAAATTGCTTTTGGATAGATTCAATTCTTCTTGTCTGTCCCAAGTTGTGAGTGTTCCATACTTGAGATCCATATTCTAGAATCGGAATAACAAAACTAAAAAATAAAATTTTAATTGTATATGGGTCATTAAATTCTCTGGCAAAACGTTTGATCCAAGCCAACCTAGACTTTGCTTTCGCTACCATAAATTCAATATGAGCCTTGAAATTGAGTTTCTCGTCCAAAATTACACCAAGATCCTTCATTAGATCAACTCTTTCAATTACTGAGCCATCAATAGTGTAATTGTAATCAATAACATTTCCAAAGCGATGAAAAATCATCCTTTTTGTCATATTAACATTCGGTTTTAATTGATTCAATTCAAAGTATTTAACCACATTGTTCAAACTTTCTTGGAGAATAAAATAATCATTAATTGAAGTTATATGGTGGGAAAGCCTAATATCATCAGCAAATGAAAGAATGAACGAATCTCCACTGATGTTAGGCAAATCAGCAACAAACAATATGAACAATGTTGCAGCAATGGGGTAACCCAGACCCGTACCAGAATGAACAATGATAGGATTTGATTCATAATTGTTAATTTTAACAATTTGTTTTCTACCACTCATATAAGACGACTTAATCCAACTCAAAAGTTGATCATTCAATCTCATAACATTCAATTTGTGAACCAAAAGATCAATGTTCACTGAATCAAACGCTTTGGCAACATCAATATAGATTGCATCTGTTTGATTATGAGGTCTCATTTCACTCAATGTTCGGGATGTGAATTCCACTAAGTTAGTAATGGTTGATCTGCCTCTAACAAAACCATGCTGGCTTGAATCAATTAAGTTTTTTATATAAAAATTCAGGTGTTTCGCAATGATTGAATCCATAAGTTTTGGAATTATGTTTTGCAGAACAACACCTCTATAATTTTCAATATGATTCCTTGATCCACTTTTGTAAATTGGTTTAACAAAAGAAATCTTCCACAAATCAGGAACATGTCCACAATCGAGTGATTTACTCAATAAAATCGTTATGGGCTTAATTAAAACTCCAATACAGTTTTTAATAAACAAATTTGGTATACCATCTGGACCAGAAACCAAATTATTTGGCAAATCACTAACTTGTTGCATAATAGTTTCTTCATCAATATTCAAATTGGGTATATTCTGACATAGGTCCTGTATTGATTTAAAATTCTCATCATTGCAGATATCAGATAGCACCAATTTGTGCTGTGTATACTCAGAAGAAAAAAATTCAGCAAAAAGATTAGCGATTTCAAAACCATCACACGATTTAAAACCATTATAATCCATTTCATTTGGTAGACTATAATTTGTTTATCTAACAGCATTTACATGCTTGAAAAATTCCATAGAATCAATATTAATCAACTCCTCCATTTCCATCTTATAATTATTATAGGCAATACGAAAATTTCGATGATAATCCGTTCGAGCAGATTCAAAATTATTATCATCATCCAATAACTTATGCCTCTTCTTTCGTAATTTGTTCACTCTATTTTTCAAATTCACTAAGTTATGATCAAACCACTTAGGATGAATTGAATTGTTTTTCCTTTTTAAATGAATGTGTGTATCGATTGTACTCTTAATGCAAGAGAAGAATTTATTCAAATTATCATCAAGAGAAACATTTGTTAATAATGAATCCCAATCATCATTAGAAAAACAATAATTTTTTACATTGTAATCTGCATTTCTAAAATCCAAATACGTGCAGCGTACATTTTCATTACTAACATTAACTTTATGATCAAAAATGATAATTTCAATGGAATTGTGGTGGATCTCAGATTTAACCAAACATATATTTTAACTATTAATGCAATACAACAAATCTGGATCATTAGTCCAAACCAAATCCAACATATTACCATTATCATTTGAACAACCATTTATTTGAGATAAACCAAATTCATGAAATGAATCCAAAATTAACAATTCCTTCCTAGAGCAAGCATTAATTGGATAGGAAACATTCGGATTGTCAATGTCATTCGAAATCCACAATAATTCTGGCAAATTGAAATCACCTGAAATTATAATTGAATCCCTATGATCGGCTCTCATGGATAAATCTTTCAGTGCATTAACATTATTTTCAAAAACTTCAAATGGTGAGTTCGGTCGAATATATAATTCCACCAAATAAAACTTCCTATGTTCAATGTTAACACAAACACAAACACAAATAATTTCAGCACCATGTGGCTCACCATCAAATATTAATTGACCATTCAAAGAATTATGAGTGGCAATTAATACACCACCCCCATGAGACTTCTTTGTTGTCTGGTCTTTTTCAGTAAGAATTGATCTATCACAGCGAAATACATCATAAACGTTCGGAAATAGTTCAATATCATTGATGGTATTATCCAAATGAGTCTCACACAACATATATATTTTGAATTCGTTGATAAGTATACTGGCAAAAAATTCAGGCATTTTTGTCTTCAAGCCATTTACATTTGCAAGTAAAAATATGATTATGTTGTCTTAATAAGGGCGAGCTACACTCATTGGATAATTCATGTTCGAATGTGACATTGGTGGGATGAATGGAATTGAATTGACATTGCTCTGATAATCGGGTACCTGATGATGATAAAACTGGTTTTGATGAGGAGACGGTTGATTGAAATCCATTTTCCAAAAAGGATATTGATAATACTGTGGTAAAACATCAGGATGTCGTTGAACAAATTTATTTTGATACGAATTATTCACTGACTTTGACCTGAGTTTATTATTACGACGAGTCATTCCATTTTGAACATGATTTTTGTTGGATTCATTAGACAAATGAGAATTGGTTTTTTTTTTCATTAACAACTTCAAATTCATTTACACTTGATGATGTCTTGCTTTGTGAAATCGATGGTTTATTTTGAATTGGCTTCACATCTTTCGATTTCGTTTTGATTTCATCAACCTTAATGATGTTATTCAATTTCAAATACACTTTGATTTCTTCAAAAGGTTTCACAACATAATTTGGCGACCAAATAGAAGAATCCAACAATAAATCACAAATGTCCCTTTTCAATGTAGATATTTTGAAATTTAAAAACTTGTTCTTCTTATATTTGCGTTTGCTTGCATAATTTACACTATAAGAATCAGGATTTATTTCAGTTTTTCCTGAAATCATGGCAACAATATCATCAGGCTTATAATCTTTTGGAAATTTGCAGATATGTAATGAATAAACTCCATTCAATTGCCTGACAACAACTTTTTTTGCTATTTCAGGTTGTTCAATCTTTTCATCAATTGCAGTAGATGATGAAATGAACTTAGCATTAAAACATTGTTTCAAGTCAGCAATCTCATTGTGAATTTTTTGAATTTCATCAACAATGTTAAAATTACTCAAATTTAAAGAAGTATCTTCCTTTCTTTTTAAATTGTTGAATCTATTTATTACACCCGATGTGATAACTTCACTATTATTATCTGATAAATTATCAGTGATAATTCAAAAAACGTTTCAGTATTTGGGTCATTCTGTTTCATTTTTCGAATTTCATTCTCCAAATCAAATATTTTGAGATGCATGGCACTAATGCTTGATTTTTCCGAATCAATTTGGCTCAACAAAGATGAATAATCTGTCGCATTAACCAATTTCTTGGTGTGCCGACAATTCATACATAATGTAACTAGTGGAGATTCCTTATCAAACAAAATATCCAAACTTTTTTGAATTAAATTTGCTTCTTTGCCCGAATTCACTTTCATTACGTCAAATCTCGTGATAAAATTCAATATTTCGGGATATTCTGCAATACATTCCAGGTAAGTATTCCCACTACAATCACTGCATTTAATTGATAATCCATTGAACTTTTCTCCATGGCAATCAGAATAGATACAGCAATGTGGTTTTGACATATTTAAACAACAACAAATATATGTCCAAAAGTATTGAAAAAGAAAATACTTCAAAAATAAACTAATTACAAAAAAAAAACATAAAATTTTAATTTACTCGACCAAAAAAAATTTCCAAAATTAATTATAAATAATTTAATTTGATTCAAAATTAACTAAAATGAAAGATTTAGTTAAGAGCAAACAACAAAGTTTGTATTTCTTCAAGTTGACATTTGTGTTTTGAGCACGTAGTGTATTATGTCACCACCAGTATCAAAACTACGGGATGCACTTGTTTGATTTCGATTGATTTATTACACACACAAAATCTAGTACTTGATTTTTTGTAGATGTGACTGTAATTGTCAAATCTGAAAAATGGTTCTGCTACTATGACAGTGAATTCAATCAAAAACAGAATTCTCACTCATACAAATGGAAAAGCAACATAACCAAAATTTTTTTTTTTCAATTTTTTTTAGCAGAACTTCGGTATAGATTTGACATTTATAGTCACATGAATAAAAATTCTTAACCTTAGTTTTTAGTGTGTAGAGCGTAGGTGGATTAATACTGATCTGTTTTTTTCTATGATTTGTTGAATGGATTCATAAGTTCGCCTCAGTTGTTGGATCGAATAGAGTTGAATGAACCGGTCAGATCCTTACGTAGTAATGGTATGGAAATGTATAGAGTTTCTAATCATCGTACAAATTATGCACAAAATAGATCATTGAATCTGTTAGTTGGTCTGAAGATTGACCCATGAATCATCAACTTTGTTTCCTTGCTTAACTAACGCTTATTAAAAAAATGCGATCTAAGCTGTGCAATAATCTTGTTACCATTTACTCTACGCTGCTCAAATTCCCTATCCAGTTTACCATCCTCAGATAAGATGCAGCCTAGATATTTGAATTGAGACACCTCTTCAAGCACACCACCATCCAACACACAATTCATCTGTTTCCGATTTTTCCCTATATGCATAACCTGTGTCTTTGAACTGTTAATGGTCATACCGAAGTTCGTACACGCCGTTTCTAAATCGCTAATGCTGTTTTGAAGTTCTTGTTCCGAACCACCAAACAGCACTAGGTCAACTGCGTATGCTAGAGCAGAAATAATATTTCCCCCCAGTACTACGTTACCCCTCAACTTAGCTGCCTTGATTAATAAAAAAAAGCGGTGAAATAGTACAGCCCAAAAAATTCAATTTATTTTTACGTTTTTCCTACCGGATAACTGAGCTATATAGCGCATCGAAAAATATTTGGAATAAAATCAAAGTGACCTATGAAGAAACGCAACGCATTCGATTTATCTGATGGATTTAAGCGATAAATCCATCTAAGCTGATAAATCCATCCAGCGGTAATCTCTGTAAAGAAGAAATTGTTTCTAAATTGTTAATGTTCTTTAAAATTGTTCTTTCAAATTCTATTTTATTTATTGAGTATTTAAAATTAGGGAATTTCTTATTTCGATGAAAACTAATGATTTTAGCTTTTTTGATATTTAATTCAATTGTTTTTCCTCAAATGTATTCATAAAACTCGTTTGTAGCAACAAACAATCTTCTTCCGATTTTATGTGTAGTGTTATTTTAATATCATCTGCAAATTAAAAAATTATTGAGTTGTTTCCATTAGATATTGGAAGATCACTCACAAATAAATTATTTGAAATAATAGGAATAATGTTGCTGCAATTGGATAGCCCTGGCCAGTACCAGATGTAACATTAATGGGTTTTGATGTATAGTCATTAATTTTTACTATTTCTTTCCTATTGAACTTATATCAAAAATATAATATATAAATATGACTTAATCCAATGTAGGAATTTATTATTTAAAGCCATAAAGTCCAATTTATCAGTTAACAAGTCAACATTAACCGAATCAAATGCTTTAGCAAGATCATGGTAAATTGTATCAGTTTGGCTATGAGAATCTAATTCGCATAAAGTTAGTGATGTGAATTCAACTAAATTAGTAATTGTTGACCTACCTTTGATAAATCCTTGTTGACTCTTATCAATAATATTTTTTATTTTGAAATTCAAATGTTTTGCTATAATGGAGATTAATAATTTAGGTATTACGTTTTTGTAGTGCTACTCTTCTATAATTTTTCATATTATTTTTAAAAAAACATTTACAAATTGATTTTTTAAAGGAAATTTTCCATAGATCAGGTATATTACCTGATTTCAATGATTCTTTCAATGAAAATTATATTCAATTAATCAATGAAGACGAACATTTTTTTATAAATATATATATTTGGCGTTTTTTGAGTGAAGCAAAATATTGTGAAATTGCAAAAAATATCACATGGATTGAAAAATACGAATTTTTTATTTTTCATAGTAGAAAAAAATCTGAATAGACAGTTTGACCATGAGAAATTCGCGAGATGTTTAGAAAATGAGATGTTATGATTATGTATACATAATACATTTTATAAAATGTAAACAATATGTGTAGACTTCATGTGAACATGACAATGGTTCCAGCTTCGATATTATAGGGTGTGTGCAAAAAAAATGTCGATTTAGATAACAGATGGCGTAACTAGCGATTTGTACATCGGAGCACACTGATGCCATTTTCTTTTTTTTTGTCTGTCATTACGCTATAAATTTCAGTATATGTCATTTTGCTGAAGTGTAAACAACAAAGATTTTTTTTGCTTCAAAAATGTCGAAATTCGTGCCTGAAAAAGCATGGTTTTGCGGTGAACTTTAATAACCTTCTTTCATTTGAAGAAAACCGCTGCCGAAAGTTATCGTTTGTTAGTAGAAGCTTACGGTGAACATGCTTCAACTCAAAAAACTTGTGAACGATGGTTTGCGAGATTCAAAAGTGGTGATTTTGACTTGAAGACAAAGAACGGCCAGGTCATCCAAAAAAAATTGAAGATGCGGATTTGCAAGCATTATTGGATGAAAATCCTTGTTAAATGCAAAAAGAACTTGCAATGGAGTTGAATGACCGAGCAACCATTTCTAGACATTTGTATTCAATGGGAAAGATTTGAAAGCTAGGAAAATGGGTGCCACATCACCTGAATGAGAATCAACTCAGAACACGAATCGAAACATGCAAAAAACACCTTGCTGAGCACAAAAAACGTAGTTTTTTGAGTCAAATTGTTACTGGCGATGAAAAATGGATCTATTACGACAATCCCAAGCGTAAAGCAGCGTATGTTGATCCAAGCCAACCAGTACCTTCGCAGTGCTACGAACAATAATTGATCAAAATGGAGCAAGCATTGAAGGTGAAACATCCACGAATTTAGTCGCTAAACAAGACAAAGTTTTATTTTACGATGACAATGCCAAGCCACATCGTACAAACATCGTAAAGACTTCGAAAGAAAAATGACTTCGACTGGGATCAGCTTGATCAACCCCCGTACTCTCCAGACCCTGCTCCTTCGGACTACTATTTGTTTCGATCGATGCAAATTGACCTGGCCGATGTACGCTTTAAAAACTTTGAAGGAATACAAAAATGAGTCGCTGACTGGATAGCTTCAAAACATGAGGAATTCTATAAACGCGGAATGCACACACCCTATAGATAGCGTATATGAACCAGAATTGCTTTTGATTTGAACCATATACAGTACCGCCAAAAAGTTTGGGTAGAATACATGTTTTTCATACAAATCAGGCCTTGAAATTTCCGATAGCTCTACCTGAATTTTCCGGTTGTAGAATTTTTCCAAATTTTTTAAAAATTTGCATCATTTTTTATTCAAAAATTAATTCAACTCCAAAAATGATACAAGTTCTTATGAAAATTAAGAAAAATTCTCTTTTCGTTTTCTAAAAAATCGATGAAAACAAAAAAAAAATTCTTTTTAAATACATCATTTACAAATCAATTATTTTCGCAAGTAGAAAGTTGAATAATCATTACATCTATTGTTTAGTAATTAATCGGCACAATTCTTGGAATAGAGAATGCTGATTACAAATTCTTTTGCTTTTTTTTTTTTATTTATGAGATTGATGAAAATAATACAAGCAAATTATGTTCTATTAATCAAAATTCATTGATTGATATTTTGACTACCGAAGTAGGCAGACTATTAAAAATGTTTTAATCAAAACCATAAAAAAAAAGTGAATGAAGAAAGTAAGTCTATATTGTCGTGATCTTGAGCTGTTTTTATTGTTTTTCAATTTTTGACAGGAAATGAACAAGAAAATCTTTCTCAAGTCAACGAACAACTGGGTAGTTCAATGTTAAACAATACTGAATTGGTTGGAGCTGCTGCTTCAGTTCAAAATGAAAATGAATCAAGCCAAACCAATTTGCATTCGGATCATATGTTGTTTGATAAAGAATTTTATCAGTGCATTGAAGTGTTTTCGGTGTTAAATAATAAAAAAGAAAAGGAACGATAAGTACGATGTAAGGTTTGCGTATCAAATTCCAATATTGTCAAAATGTACAGTGCCAATAAGAAACCAGCCCCAATTACGATCAGTTCGGGTACAAGATTCAAACGCTCATACATACGTTGAAAATCATTTTAATCAGCAATATCATAAAGAATGTGTGAAAGCAGCGAAAATGGCAATATCTTTGCCTACTGATAAAATAAGATCAATTGAAAGCAAATGAAATCCAGATTGCACATCTATCAAAACTTTTTTGTGAAATTTACGTCGATGCTAAACAGTTATTTAATAGTGCATACAGTTGGCCCGGACGACATGTTGCTTATGAAGCTGGAAGGGTATTCAATTTTCAAGATGAAAGTGCACCAACTATTTCTCCTTCATTAAATTTGCAATATGTGAACCCAAATTCGCACCTAGATTTGCTCTCAACGATTGTGAAGTCTAACCACAGTCTTAAAGAAAATATCAAAACTGCTCTCGCTTGTTCTATACGAATTGATGGATCAATTGACCGGTTCCAAATCGATAAAATTTACATTTTGCTAAAACTATTGAATAAAAATGGAGCTATGGAACTGATTTTCCTCGGTATTGGGGAGCAAACGGAGCGTGGACAATTGGATTGTTAAATGCCGTCAAATCAGGGATTATTGAAAATAATGGCACAGAACTTTATGAGATAGTAATGAAATTAATCTCATCGATCTGTACGGACGGAGCTAAGATAAACACAGGTAGTAAAAATAGCCTGTGGTTATATTTTGAAAATGAAATCCGAAAAATTGGCTCAAAAATTCCACTTACAAAAATCTGGTGCTCCGCACACCGAATGGATTTAGTGTGGAAGGATACATCTAATTTGCATACTGTAATAAAAAAATCTCTATCCACAATGAGTGCAATTTCTTCATACTTTCACCAATCTGGTCTACGGATGAACAGCTTGAAAGCAATTGCATCAGAAAGAAAACTTGATCTTCTGTCATTACCACAAATTTTTGATGTACTTTGGACATCGTTTAGTTTCACATTGGTCAATAATATATTGCGATCATGGCAAACGCTTATGATATATTTCAAGGAAAATGAAGACAACGACAGTCAAGCAAGCGCTTTTCTTATTTTCTTGTCCAAAATAGAAAATCTCCGATTCATTGCGTTTTTGGCAAATTTGGTTCAAATCTTCACACGTTATCATGAAAAAATTCAAGGTGATAACCTTACCATATTAGGCCTGATTCAAAGCATTCATTCACTCCGAATTACCCTTGACAACTCTAACAATAACGCACTTCTTGGGGGATGGGAAGAAGTCATAAACGAAAGCATCGACGACATCACGGATGGTGAACTAATTTTGAATGGATTCGACTTAATTCCAACAAGTGAAAATAGAAGAAGAAAGGTGCAAGACTTTGTTAACGTTCGTTCTACAATAATTGAAACAATTATCGATAAACTTTCCGAAAGATTTCAAAGTGATGATGACATTGTGGGCATATTAGAGCCATTTATAAACTTCAGTCCAAATGCGAATATTCGGAAAATTCATGAGTTGTTTGGTTCGGATTTAAATTTGACATCACTTCAACTTCAATTCAATGGATTAATTGATCAAAATATCCCAATGAAATTGGATTTCAATCTCAACACAATCATAAAAACTTTAGTGAAATCACCATCCAATTTAGAAAATTATAATGAAATTATAACTGTGTTGGCCAGAATTCAAGTATGTTCTCCACACTCTGCGGATGTAGAGAGATGTATAAGCGCAAATAATAGAATAAAAAGTCCACAAAGAGGCAGTATTTCCATATGTATTGCACATTCACTTTAATATGCCACCACTAGAAAAATGGAACCCAAAATCCGCGATTAATTTATTTTTGAATGATAAAAATCGAAAAAACTTCTCCAATGTTATTGAACGAAAAGCCACAAATGCACCCTATTATAAAGGTATTTTTACAGCCGTCCAAGCAACTACACAAGATGATGATATGGAACTAACTAACGTAGATAATAAAAAACATTTTTAAAATTTGTAAAATGCCAAGAATTGAATGAATTTTCGTACATTTTGTAATCATAATTAATAATTTTTAGCAAAATGAATGTTTTCTTTTGCTTTTCAGTTTCCAATTTTTCATTTTCAGCACCATATTTCAAAACGAAATTTTTTCTTAGACTAGACAGAATGGACTTTTCAAAAGTGAAGACCTTTTTTTTGCTTTTAAAAAAATCGAATCCGGTTGTTCTAAAAAAATGAAATTTTAAGGCCTGATACAAATTGACGCTCAAAAAGTGTATGAAAATGTAATTTTTTTCTATCAATTTCTTCAGAAGGATTTTAGCCATGTGCATAGAAATACCAAAAAATAACCATTTTTATATGTAAATAGAATTGTACATTTTTCTGGCCTTTGAAAGTCCGTAAAAGAATCATCACACAGTTTTCTATTCTAAGAAGAAAATGAAAATTTTAGTTTGACCTAAATACCTTCTGAAGAAATTGAGAGACAAAAATTACATTTTCATATACTTTTTAAGCAACAAAAAACGTCAATTTGTATGAAAAACATACATTGTACCCCAATTTTTTGTCGGCACTGTGGATCTTGTGTTTTCGACACATTTTTGCCTTGTTCTTAAGGAAGTGTTCAAGTAATGCCCATACATTTAAAATATAAACAAATGCAAAAACAAGTCGATAAGATTTTTTAAAAACAACAACTTTCTTTCAGACAGTTATCCAAAATTCATTATATGTAAGACGCTAAGAGAAAAAAACCAACGTGTTGCGTTTTCGAAACACTGGGCAATGGGTTAAGAAAGGAAATATATAAAGAAAGAGAGAGATACAATAGCTCTAAATTTCATGTAGTGCTGAATACAAAAAAAAAATCTACATTTGAAATCTTTACAGTGAATACTGAACGTCTACGGCATGAAAAATGCATTATAAAATAAATTATTCAATTTGATTTTACATGGATGTTAATTCTTTGCAATCTAGAGAAATTTAGTGAAATTGTCCATCTCCCATGCATAATGTACTGTAAATTCTATTTTATTTTATTTCAATTGAAACAGGTTGAAGATGCAGATAAAAGTTTCTTAAATGATATTATTAGAGAAGAGGAAGAAAATGATTATGATTTTGATGAAAATGAAAAAGTAGAACAGTTAAAGCGGGATGATTTAGAAAAGGAAGTGGCAGTAGCAGTGGATGAAATTTTGGATGAAGCAAACGTACGAATTGAAACAAGCAAACGATCTGAACAGCAACCAAAAAAGGTTGAAACATCTAAAGAAGAGTCAGAAGTCCCAACTGCTGAAAGAGATGGTCCTAAACAACCGAATGATCCTTCTGTTGCTAGATCAACTAGAGTAAATAAGCATCCGATCAGATCTGGGCCGCCTTCAGTTCCACCTCCTCCACCACCATCCGCGTCGATCCAAGAAACAGCTCATGAAGATGACAATAAATTCGAAACAAATTTCGAGGCAAATTTCGATGATGCATTTGACGAAATAAAGCCAGATCTACCAAAACAACTAGGTGGTAGGGCACTAGGGGCTGAGAACCCTTTATGAATACATATATTCAGTACATATTTAGAATATTTACGCGATATTGAAATATTTATAGAATGTTTAGTAGATTCAGATCATAAATATTTGAAATATCTAGTGAATATTGAATTTATTTTTATCTATAAGTTAGTTATTAAGCAGTGTTGGCAATTGATAGACATCGATATACAATACAAATGTATATACAGGTGCATGGTATAGACATGTTGATAGACAATGGACTGAACTCTGAAGAATTTCCGCACAAAGTGGAGATAGAAAATGACCAATACAAATAAACACAGTGTAAACTCGCATCAATTATAACCTATTATGTTTGTGTATTGTTCTTTTTCTCCGTTTTGTGCGAATTCTCTTCTGATCATTACCATTGTCTACTTCTCATCTCTATGCATGTATATACATCGGCTGTATAACAGACAGTCTATTTGTCAACACTGTTATTAAGTTTTAAATTGAAAACATTGTTGCGATGGCAAAATAAGTAAGAATTGCTTAAAGTTGAGATTTGGTAGCTGAGAACAAGTCATTCAACATTCAACATTCAACATGGCAGCATGGCAACATTGCCGACACAATCACATCATGGAAGGAGAGAAGAAAAGAAACACAACAAATTCTAAACATTGGTAAGTACTTTTTCGATCACATTTAACATTTGCAATAATTAATTTGAAGAGAAAAAATTGTGTGAATCACACATAACGGTACATTCATTCTCTTCGCGTTTGTTTCTCATGCTACTGCAGTCGACAAAAGTAGATAAAATACACAAACTCTGTTATGTTGAACAAAATGAGTTCGTGCTTATTTGATGTGTTGTTGTAAACATCAAAGCAACCGACTGTTCAATGTTCACACTCAGTTCATTCGAATGAAGGTGAATGTTCTGCTGTTTTGGCTCGCTCAAACACAGAAAAACCAATACACAGACGAGCATTTACAATTTCAGCAAAAAAGTGAATACGGAACACGGCACATTGCACAACTATGAGACAATGCTAATGTATTTTTCATTTGTGCATTATTGAATAATACGTGCATAAAAACCGCTCTACTTTAATACGCACAAATTTGTTTATGGAAACATTTTTTTATCTTTTTTTGAAAAGTGTTCTATGAAATATTTTTTTTTCAATTTGAAAAAACATTAGTTTTGGTGCATTGAAATGAGTGAAAATATAATTTTTTCACATTTTTTTTGCATCGTCTTGTGATATTAACCCGCTAACGATGATATCGGTTATTTTTCAAATGCGTATAAATTGATTTGTACATTTTTTTCATTTTTTATTCTACAGCTATTTATAAATTCAACCAAAGAATTGGGTGAAAAGTGAACGTAATCGAAGGAGAAGAAGAAGAATTGGTGGGACATTTTTGCTTTTGCTGTTGTACATGTTTTGTGCGATGCATCGTTCGACGCGTAACTATCTACTACTGCCTACTTTTTTTTTTCTTGCAGATAATAACACATTACGAACATTAATGGTAGCAGTAATGACGGAATAATGGCTGAAAAACGTGATACTTTTTACAAAATCAGCGTAATACCACGTGGATGGTTGGAAAGCATGTGTTATTCGAAGAAAATATTACAAACACGTTTATGATCTGATGACCAACACAACGAATACCATTCAGAGGAGCAGTGGAAATTTTTTCGTGTCATTCCAATTTTTCAATTAAGGAGAAGCGAAGGACGAACTTGCTCACATTGAGTTTGATACATTGGGATTCATAAATGTGACAAATCTGTTGGAACCATAAACACACATAACAGACAGAAGGATGTACCGTATTGGACAAATGAAAATTATGATACGTATTGATTCGGTTCTTTAACGTAAAGAAAATCAAATGGCTGGCTTCTGATGACGATAATGATGCAAACGATAAAACAAAAAAGAAGAGTAAGAAGAAAAAAGTAAAAATGGCTATGGCGATGACATCATCATCACCGATACAAGTTAGTGAGAAAAAAATCATTCTTCTTATGTAGTTTAGATGGAGTAGGCATACTTACTCCGAAGCTCTAAATACATAATCTGAATGAAGTATATAGCTCCCTTGGAGATCAGCAAACAATCATCTATGCTCTTGGAAATGCAAAAACAGCCGTCAATTCGCCGATCAAAGGTCATATGCGAAAACCACCCTTACGTTAACCATGATACGTAAGGAGAATCGATGTGCCTGAGGATCGGTAAGTTGTTCAAAACAAAAAAAAAACATTGAAAAGAAAATATAAGAACATGAAATTTAATTTTGATATTTTACAGTTTGCCAGTTTTCCAAAACTGTAAACCGGCCAAAAATACTGTTCTCGCTGCTCCAGATGGATTAGAAATGACAAAACCAAAGCAAATGACATTCAATCGTAAAAATCAACGTAGAACAATTGTGTGGGATCGTGATAATAATGAATCACGAAACATGATTTACAATGCGATATGTATGCTGACAAATGTACCAGTGAATCTAGATTTCAATTAAAAAGCTTATATATTGAGACAACGTCGTGCAGCAGAAGAAAAGTGAATCGTACTTTAAGTACAGTACTATTCTACAGTAAGTTTTTTCTTTACAGACAAAGGAGGATGCAGAATGATCTCAACTACCAATCTCAATATTAAACAATATTTATTCATATGTTTAGAATATTTATGATATTTAGTATATTTAAAAATATTCACAATTACAATTTTACAATATTTGCGGAATATTTACAACATTTATTTTCATTTTTATTTACTTTTGTTGTTTCCCCCTAGGTAGGGCAAGCATACCTGATGAACTAGCACCACATCAATTAGAACGCTTGCAAAGTTTAAAGGAATCGAATGCTTGAGCTATTTCATCAATACCTTAGATATAGAACTATTATACATATGTCGTTATGGTTAAATTAATTAACGATAATAAATATCAATCAACATCAACACTCATTGTCATATCGATAAAATATGTTCACATTTTTTCATAAAACCACATTGAAGTGTGCTTTATATTGAGCCCAACATATTTTTAATTTTATTTTTTGGTTTTAGTGGACTAAAAAAATATTATACAAATTCGAATGAAATGTATGTCGTTAGTATACAATATTATTAATAAGTTATCATAATTTGAATGGTTAGAAGCTCATTTTCATGATGAAATATGCTAATTGTGGTCTCGAAACTGCTTTGAGAATTTCAAAAGAATACTTTCCTTTTCAAAAACTATTTAGAAACACTCTGGTAGTTTGACCATTATATTTACTCATGCATTAATGAGATACTAAAAGTAGTGAATATTTAAGTTATTATTAATTATTGGAAGTATAACTTAAGTTTAGGGATTTGTCAGATGAAATTAACGCTTTATTTCAAAAAATTGATACAATATATCATCATTCAAAGTATTGTCCAACGCTACTTTTTCACATCTTTCTGGTAATTTATGGATTCGGTCCCAAAAAAACTTCTCCGGCTGGGCGGCCAAGAACGAACTAAGTCATTTTTTCCCTTCTTTAAAAACACACACGTGCTTCGCAGCCAAGACATGCGTTTGGTCACTGAAGGTTATTTGATTTGGAAGGAGCAATGTCTAGAGATTACAGCGGGGGCAGAAGAATGTTTTTATCCAAATGCTCCTCGAAATTTTTAACATGACCTCTGCAAAAAGTCAAGAAAATTTTATAGCACAGAAGCACCATTTTCTGGATTTTTGTCAATTCTGGCAATATTGTTGTCCGAATTTGGCTGATATCAATTGCTTATTATTAGAAAAGAACTGGACGAACTTTTTCATGGGTTTTCACAATATTTTACTGAACCATGTCGTCCCCATCCCTGAATATATTCTTGTCACAAAATACGACTGCCCCCGCAAATGGTGTTTTTTTCTCCAATTTTCAAAGTTTTTCATCATTGAAAAGAAATATGATGCGCACAACTAAATTGATTTTTGTTACTCCGTTTGATAGGTATTGAATTGACCTTCGAAATGACATATGTGCCATCAAGATCATACAGCGCGTTTGACCGTGGCGACATCTCTTATAAAATCCCTAAAATTAAGTTGTACTTCCAATACACAACACGAATATATAAAAGGAGATGGTACGTTTTGTTTTCTCATAGAAAAGAACCTTAATTCACTTTAATCACTTTAATAAAATAACATATTATATTTGGAGAGAGAAGTAATAATGTCGATTTAGATAATAGATGGCATATACATGAATGTATGGATGTATTTGGGAGAGCATGGGTAAAAAAACTTCTCTTTTGTTTGTGGAGAGATAGAATGACAGCCTAAAACTCCATAAAACAAACAAGTTTTCCGGTTTTATTGTGCGACAGGTGTATAACATCAATAGCGATATTTCCCGACTGTATATTTTGGATAAGAGGAGGTAAGTCATCGCCCAAGGAAGGGAATCTACCTGATCTCTCAGTGAAGTTGAAAATATTGTTAATGTTATAACAATTTACAACTTCTTCTGAGTTCAATTCCTCGTGGTCATAGATTGAATGTCGAATAATTGTTAACCCTTTACATTTGCAGAGGAAATGAATAGAAGTTCGGGATAACCACTTATTCGTATATATTTTAAATGCGCATTGATCCTAATGTGACCCGTGATAATCCCAATTGTGTAGCTCATTCTAAGTTTATTTGGTGTGAGCAAATTTCTTGCAACTTTGACGCTTGGTGAGCTTAAAAACTCTCACCCAATAGAGCAACCACTTTGGCCTCGCCAACATAGCTTGATGCTATTTTGTAGCCAATCGTTACAGTGAGCCCTACCCGTCTTATCCATTAATTTAAGAAACGGTTCAGGACCCTCCATAGTTACAGAAGAGCCACTCCTCGCTAGTGTCCTTCCCTTATTAAGTTCTCATTCACGGATGATTTCATTAGAGTGATCTCTCTTCTAAATTGAATTTGTATTAGAATTTCAAAGCGTAAGAACTGCTGGTGTAAATTTTAAATGGTTGCTGAGTTCGTCTTTAGCCACTTCAATACAACAGTTTAAGATCGCAGTCAACTCAGCCTGCGCAAGACATGTGTTGTTGCCCAGATATTCGCAGTGTTCGGTTCTATTATTGGCATGGAAAATGCCATATCCAAAACTTTCTTTGTTGTTAAAAATATTATTGGTCTTCCCCTTCCAGAACTAAGCCGTAAGGTTTATCAAAAACATACCTTCTGCGAATTGTATCAACTGGAGCCTGCAAAATTGGGGTCAACTCAAACAAATCTGTAATAATTGAAGAATGAGGAGTCATATTTGTGCGCTCCGTATTTATAATGGATTTCAAACGAAAAGCTGTTATACGTGCTTGGTCGTTGATATGGTTATCAAGTGCTGGAGGGTATAACAGAATTTCCAGGGCTACCTGAGATGTTGTTCTGGCAGCACTTGTTATTGCCATGCAAGCAATACGTTATAAATGACTCAGATTTCTCTTTGCCATTACTGTTGACGTACCCCGCCACCAAATGAACGATCCATTTAAAAGCATTGGTTTTACTACAGCTGAGAATATTCACATTAGATTTGATGGAATTAATCCCCAGTTTCTACCAATGGCCCTTCTACAGCTCTAGAAAACTCTAATGCATTTTTTTATGCGATGTTCAAGGCACCCGGTGATAGTGTGCCTATCAAAACAATATAAATATATATTTTCTTTAATGTTTGTTGACGTTTGAGTGGTGGCGCTGGCATACAGATGTTGAACTCTCAATTATCACCGGGTGGTTCAAGGTGTTCAAGTTGGATGTAAAAGTAATACCCAAAAAGTTTACATAATCCATTCTTTTGATTGTTTTACCAAAAAGCTTGGGTTCCTTGAAGTTTGATAGTTTCTTTTTGTTTGTGAAAACTATTGTTTCTGATTTATCAGGATTAACTGATAAAGCAATTCTGAGACACTATTTTTCTACAATTTTAAGTGCCGTGTTTGTTCTATCGCAGAGTGTGGATAGAAACTTTCCACTACATACAATTACCATGTCATCCGCGTAGCCAACCACCTCAAAACCATCACTGTGCAGAGTCTGAAGCAATTCGTCCCCGACTAGAATCCATAGTAATGGTGATAGAACCCCTCCCTTTGGAGTGCCTCTAGTTGGATGAACAGTAGTCAGTCCACTCCCTCAGATACGTAATGTGAATACGTTTGCGTAGGGCCTCGTCTACAGCTAAGATGGCGTAACTAGCGTTGTGTACATCGGAGTACACCGCGGCCATTTTCTTTTGTTTGTCTGTAATTCGCTATAAATTTCAGTATATGTCATTTCCTTGTAAACAACAAAGATTTTTTTTGCTTTGAAAATGTCGAATTTCGTACCTAAAAATGTTTTTTTGTTAAGTTTAATTGAGTTAAGACCTTCTTTCATTTGAAGAAAAACGCTACTGAAAACTATCGATTGTTAGTAGAAGCTTATGGTAAACATGCTCCAACTCAAAGAACTTATGAACGCTTTCGAGGTGGTAATTTCGACTTGAAAGACAAAGAGCGGCCAGGTCATCCAAAAAAATTTGAAGATGTGGAATTGCAAGCATTATCGGATGAAAATTCCTGTCGAACGCAACAAGAACTTGCTTTGGAGCTTAGACTTGACCGAACAACCGTTGGTAAACGTTTACATGCAAAACTCTAAAACTTAGAAAATGGGGTCCACATCAATTGAATGAAAATCAACTCAAAGGACGAATCGAAACATCATAAAGTGGATCTATTACGACAATCCCAAACGTACAGCAGCGTATGTCGATCCATGCCAACCAGAATCTTCGCAATCTAAATGAGACATTCATTGCCAGAAGGTTATGCTGTGTATTTGGTGGGATCAGGAAGGTGTCGTGTATTATGAGCTATTAAATCTAAATGAAACCATCACAGGAGATCGCTACCGAACGCAATTAATCAATATGGAGAACGGAATGAAGAATAAAGGGCAAGGGCCATAACTTATACAGTAGTAATACCAAAATAATACCAAAATAATACCTGAGGTATTATTTTTGATTTTTGTGTGAAATATAATACCAATAAATTGTAATATCAAAGTAATACCAACTAAAAAAAGTAATACCTCTGGTATGGGCCAAACAAATATTAATACCAAGTAATACCCTTTCTGAAAAGTAATACTTTTGAGTGATTTGCCCCTTGATAAAGGGCCATTTCTAGGGACCAAAAAAAACAAAGTTATTTTTCACGATGACAATACCAAGCCACATCGTGCAATCATCATCACACCTTGCCAGTCCTGACTACCATTTGTTTCGATCGATGCAAATTGACCTGGCCGATGTACGCTTTAAAAATTTTGAATAAATACAAAAATGGATCGCTGATTGGATAGCTTCAAACGATGGAGAATACATTGGTTGATGTACTAATTCATTTTGTCATTGGAATAAATGCCATTTTCAAGCCAAAAAATCGACATTATCAATTCTCTCCCTCAATATTAAATATGAAAATGTTAATATTTCGAAATGTATTTGTGCAAAAGTCGCTCTTGAACAAATTGTTTTGTGTCTTATCGTAATACCACAATAAATCTTATTAACAGACGCAATACAAAATGGCGTTCCAAATGTGGCAAAATTATTTCCCAAATATGATTATCTAAAAAATAAAGAAAAAGGCAATTAATTTCCAAAGGAGGCTTCTTATAATTTATTATAAATTCAAATATATAAAACACATTTGAATGTCGTGGGAATGTAATAGCCCAATTTCATGAAAATTTGATAAACAAAAATTTAAAATCTTTTTCAGTGTTAATGACAAATGATAAGTTATCTGCATCAAAAGTTTAAATAGATTCATTTCAATATGAATGTCTATTATTTAATATGTTCAAATTTATATTTTAGAAAATGCAATAATTTAAAAATGTAAAAATATGGAGCCAATACAAAATAATCAAGCCAATGAAGAAATACTATTATTCATTTTTGAATTTATTCCTTTTTGAATTTTTTAGAATATATTTTTCACCACTGGCGTACGCAGTTTTTTTAACAGCAAATAAGGCTGAGGCAATGTTCTCGGCTAGAAATTTTCTATCCGGCTAGAAAATGTCAAAATGAAATTTTGACAATGATATCTATGTGTGATTCTTTAATTTTAGGCTATAAGCATGCTTCATGTTCAATTTGTATAATTATTTCATCGCTGTTTTCATTTCAATTCGATTTGAAATTTTTTAGCCGGATAGAAAAATTCCCCTGGGGGTGGCCAAAGAGGTTGATCTCTAGCAAAAAAGAATTGTGCGCATAAAATTAGTTACAATTGGTCATATACATTTAGATGTGAAATTCCAGCTTAATTGGGTTGTAAATTGACTTTGTTGTATTTGACTCTCATTGCTGGGAGAATGTAATTGGCATCCATTATGAAAAACATGGATTCTAAGGTTTTTCGGTATGCTGAATCTGATTTTTTGGATTCCAGATCAAAAAAATGGAAATGATGGGTGGGAGACCTCCAACCTCCCTTGGGAAGGGGTAAAGGGCAAATTTTATGGCGTCAATCAATAGAGCGTCTCAAAATTGGTCGGGTTTTGGGAAAGGGGTAAATAGGGGAGTTGGTAGTACATGAACTTAAAATCAGGGTCTGAAAATGTTTTTTCGGCACCAAAAAATCAAAACTCTACAAAGGGAGCTGGGTTAAAAATCCGATGGTGCAAATCGATAGAGGAAGTCCGAAGCATAGTGAGGAATGAAGACTAGATGGGTAGTACCACCGAAGTGACCTTATATCGAGGTTTGAATATGTGCGAGCCAAATGCTCCTTAGGGGAGTAAGGTGACGCTTAGACGGAAAAATCAATGATACCAGTCGATTGAGAATTTTATAATGAACATGTTTTATTATAGATATAGCGGTAGATTGTCCACTCTTTAAAAATCTGAGGAAAAAGCCTAAAAAAGTAGTTGTGGGTACTCAGGGGCAAACACTAATGATGCAGATCAATAGAGCGTAAAAAGAATTATTTCCTCAGAAATTAAAGGGCTTCCCCAAGATAAATATTATAGTAGAATCATTGCAACTGTTACTTTCTATCATTTCTATGGTTTAGCGCTTATTTGCAATCGAAAATATGAATAAATTGCGGAAAAACAATCTTTCTATCTGGCTAATAAATTTGCAATCGAATTGAAATGAAGACAGCGATCAAATAAATGTACAAATTGAACTACATTGATATCAATGCCATAATTTCGTTTTGAAATTTTCTAGCCGGTTAGAAAATTTCTAGCCGAGAACATTACCCTAGCCCTTCACAAACTGACGGACTAAATCGTTTAGATTAAATCTTTTGTAGAGGAGACACATATCAAAAAAATGTGCTATATTATGGTTTAAACTTAAAACTCTTGTTTTTTTTAGCAAATTTTGAATGTTGATATGGTTTCTGGTTACCACCAATTTTACCGATTTTTACTTACGCATTCACGGTTTTTATTTCTCTACGCTTACGACAAAAATATAATAATCTGAACTTCCTAAATTCACTGAATTTTTATTTCTATATTATAATATGAAAATAATTTCAATCGAATTGGCCAAAACGAATTACAATGAAAACTTACAATATACTATTTATTTCCTTTAATTTTCTCATCAATTCACAACCGGATGTTTTTCTCGAGATCAACTTGATAAATTCCCATTTTTATGATGAACCGACGATCCCGTCGATGATTTCGTAGTCAGCGTTTTCTCGAGAATCTTCTTTGCAAATTCGACGATCCAGACGATGAATTCTCTCTTTGCGATATAATGTGCAATTTATCAATGTATGGCGATTTTGCTCGAGTCACACAAAAACTCACAATTTGACGAATGACGAATTGTTAGTTAAACAATTAATTGTAGTCTTACTCACAATGAGTTAAAATCACCATTGATTTAAATATTACAATTACTTTATTCCATTTATACATAAAATCGCAATTTTTCTATGTACTGTAATACAATTTCCAAGTAATCTGCTTGTGATAAGAAAAATGAGTCTTAATGCATCAAAATATGATGCGCCGTCTAAGTAAGAGAGAGCTTTTCTCCTTTGCAAAAGTGACGATATAGCGCACACTCCATTTTCTACTTGTTGCACTTTCCGTTTCTCTTTACATTGCGCGCCCTCCTTAATAATACATTTGACAATTTTTTACAAATTGACGTTCAGTGTCAAATCGTTTCTCATTCAAATCGATTTGTGTTTATTGTTTTCGCTATAACATTTTTCATCTAAATTCTTCCTTAAATTAAGTTTTATTTACAATTTTTATTTCAAATATATACCAAAACCAGAACAATGTATATACCATATTTCTCATCATTTTCTTCTGATTTTCTAAAACGCAATTTCCCTTGCTCTCTCCACCGTCAAACATTCAATTCTCAGTTACTCTGTATCCCTTTTTTCACTGGACAAGTTTAAATGAAATTCATTATTATTATTATTACTGCACCAAACAGCGTTTCTTCGCCAAAGGTGGTTTATTTAAATAATTAAAATATATTTACAATTCATTAAATTAGAATAATTAGTTCAATAATTGCATCGATTCATCAATCAATTGCCAATCCTAACGATTTCGGAGCAAGTCACTATGATTTCTGAACTGCAAAACTGAATCCAAAAACAAACAGACTATGATCAGTGTATTAAATTTTTAAACAATCCAATTAACCTTTTCTTAACAACATCCGAACTAACATTAAAATCAATTACAAACTCATTCAGATTTCGTTTATTGTAATATTTGTTAAATTTCTCAACTAAGATTTTCAAAGGCATATACTTCCAATAACCAATGTTCTCTGTGTGAATTTTCAAAAATTTAAAATTTCTGACAGAATGATATGGAATCCTGAATTGAATTTTCTCCAAAAGAACCATCGAACAAATTTCACCCTTGATCAATTTTAATATGAATAATATCTGAGCAACACTTCTGCGGTTTTCCAATGAAATCATTTGTAACAACAGCAATCTATGTTCATATTTCGGTAGTTTGAATCCATCACCCCAATTGAATTTTCTTAATGCAAACAGTAAAAATTGCTTCTGAACAGATTCGATACGTCTTGCCTGTCCAACATTGTTAGCATTCCATACTTGAGAGCCATATTCTAGAATAGGAACAACGAAACTAAAAAATAATAATTTTATTGTATATGGATCTTTGAAACCATACGCAAAACGTTTAATCCAAGCCAATCTCGACCTTGCTTTCGCAACCATGGATTCAATGTGAGCTTTGAAATTAAGTTTCTCATCCAATATCACACCAAGATCCTTAATTTGATTAACTCTTTCGACTGTTGAATCACCAATCTTATATTTAAAATTAATCACATTACCATAACGATGGCACATCATCATTTTTGTTTTTCCAACGTTCAACTTTAAGTGATTCAATTCAAAAAACTTGGCAACATTGATCAAACTCTCTTGTAGAATATAGCAATCATCAATGGTGGTTATGTGACGGGAAAGCCTAACATCATCAGCGAATGAAAGAATTGTTGAAAAACCAACACAGTTTGGCAAGTCAGCAACAAACAATACAAACAATGTTGCTGCAATGGGATAACCCTGACCCGTACCCGAAGTAACATCAATGGGAATTATTCAATTATACAATTTGCTGTTGAATAGATTTTAATTGCAGAAAAAATGAATGAAGAATGTGAAAGCATTAAGTTTTGTCACTGTCATTCTATGTAAATGGATTTATTTGTGTGAAAATTTTTTGTTTATATGTATACGACCACGAATAATAAACAAACGAAAATCACATCGACGCCTCCTATACACTCTCTACTTTGAACTGTCATTATTCATATATTGAGTAGGTACTATTGAGTTTATGTTGTCGGGTTCATATCTGTGATAACGATAGTATCCACATTCAATATGTACAATGAAGGTGACTGTATAGATGGCGACAATGTGATAATGATGTGACATTTCTTATGTAAACATATACGTATTATTCGTGGTCGATGTATATACATATGGAAGAATAAAACGCACATTTTATGTTTCAAAATGGCTTAAGACTACATTTAAAAAACAATGTTTTTCCAAGATTTCTTCTGGAGAAACTGTGATCTTTGCAAAAATAAGACACTATGCAACATTTGAGCGCAGATTCTATTAGGATTTTAATAAAGAAACTTAAAAAAAAATTACATCTAAAAATTTATATATTCACGTTTTTTCGCTATGATTTTGTTTTTGTTTTATTTGGTTGTAGAAAATTGAATGTTCTCTTTACACTCTATCCATTTATAAGAAGGAGTTATAAACTTCAAAATGAAGCTCAGGTTGTACGCGTAATTGACATGTATTGAGTTTGTCTTGCAGAAAGTTAGTGCCCCTAACTTAGTAGTATATCCTGGTAGTTGACTTTTTGTACGCAAAAATTAGAAATAGTGCGCATTGTTGGTCAATCATTTTCTTAAAATTATTAAAAATCTGGGAAAATGTAAAAATATTGAAAAAACAAAAGACTCTGACAGAGGGTGCTAAGACAAAGGTTTCCCATTTTAGTCAATCAAAACTATTTTTCCCAAATTATATATTTGCGTAAAATTTCTGATTTTTGTGTACAATTTCCAATTTTTGCGTACAAAACACTGCGTACAATTTATATAAATTTGCGTATAAAATATAGAAATTTGCGTACAATTTCTAATTTTTGCATACAAAAATATTTAAACCATATATTCTTCGTAAATTAAAGAAAAAGTGAAACAAAGGAGTTATCACCTTCTGTACCATTTAGCATTTCTTCTTCAGAGGTGATTTATTGAAATTAATACGATTATACAAAAATAAATATCTTATTCTGAAATTCAGAATGTGAATACAATTTTAATTGAATATTATAATATCTAGTGTTCAAATTCGGATGCATATAAATGTTAGCAATATTTGAATTGATATTAGCCCCCAAGAGGTTCAATAAACATTGTTTAATCCAGATTATAATAGTTTAATTTTTACTTTATAGGTAATTGTTAATATTTTCAGTAATAAGAGCTGTAATATTATGCAAATATTTTTGCTGTTATGTATTCTTATACACTGTCAAAATTATTAGTGAAGTTGGTCACTGATAGTCTGTTAAAATACGGAATTGACAGATTTTCCGTTAAAATATTCAAAATTATCTGAAAACCACGTAAATTTACCATAACCTCAATATATTATGACGTTCATTATGACATTGAAACCATGGTGTTTTTATATAATTTTCTGTTAAATTTGAATATTTCAACGGAAAATCTGTCAATTTCATATTTTAACAGACTATCTGTGAACAACTTCACGAATAATTTTGACAGTGTATATTTGAATCGTTACTTTTCTATTGTGGAAATTCTGCACACAACACATTCAATTTTAAATGATCAAAATTGCATATAGTCAAAACAAGCTTTTACTCTATTCGTTTTGAACGCAGTTACGTAATCCGTTATATTTTGTTAGCATGATGGCGTATCACCAATCGGGGAGTGAGAAAGTCTCACATCATCTGCAAATGAAAGAATAACTGAATCACCCCTGTAACATGGTAGACCAGCAACAAACAATATAAATAACGTTGCAGCAATGGGGTAACCCTGACCAGTACCTGATGATACCACAATTGGAACATTGTTGACACATGTTTTTTTCTTTGCTCCTGATTAATATTTCTTTTCTTTTAATTAAAATATATAATGTAATTATTATTCGAATTGAATTATTCATATTTAATTTCGAAAGTTTTTTTTACTCGAGTAAATTAAAATTCTGTGTTTTCTTTTTGAATTGTTTAAACGTATATTTGTTGTTGTTTATAAATTTGAATTCAAAATTGGATAATATCATTAAGGTTGATGAAAATAAGTTTAAAGCGAAGCAAAAGAAGCCAATTCAAAATAAACCCAGCTAGAAAAATTTGGTACCACGTGTTGTAATTATTTTAACAAACAGCAGAAAATATGGCGATCTTGAAATTTGTATAATATATAAACTGAAGTTGTTGCGACTGGATTACAACTTCAGTGTAATATATTTAAAACCCACTTCACACAACGAAAATATTATAATGTTTGTGTGATAAATAATAACATTATGTTATGATTTTCCCTTAAAAAAAATCTTTTTTGACCGCGATAAATTTTATAATTAAATTTCCGGTCACTTTATCTTCTGACCACGTTAAATTCTATAATTAAATTTCCGGTCACTCTATCTATGCTCTCATTTGGTTCTCATGTCGCTCAGAACAAATCGTTAACTTGACGATCCCCTTGATAGTGGATAAAAATAATTTTGTTACCGAATATCCGATTACCCGGGTCCGTTTTATTCGCTTCGAGTAATTCACCTTAGTTCATGATTAGGGTGATTCAAAATCGCCACTAGTAAGAAATCCCATTACTCGGGTCCGTTAGTTCGCATCGAGTAAATCAATCCAATCGATTCTTATAAATGTCTTCTTTGTAAAATTCCTAGAAATTTTACTGTTTTCTAAGATTTTTTATAATTTACGTTAAAATCGACACAAATCAATCACAAATGTCAATAAATTCGTTTTAAACCAACGCAACAATGCAACTTTCTTCCCGGAACAATAAATTAACGCTTTTTGTTTTATATTCAAAATAAATTCACGTTTAATGTAATCATAGTTAGCGTTTTACAATTTTCATTACATTCGGTTTATTATAACTCACGTCTGATCCGCTTCACCGCCCAAAAAGAAGAGAATCAATCCTTTCTTCTTTGACTTTATTTTACATGTGCTCTCAATTTCTAGCAACATTTTTATTTTTATGTGTCGCCATCTAATTTTTTATGGTTACAATTTTATTTGACTAATCTATCTTATACTCTACACATTTGACATTCACTTTCGTACATTTCGCCCTCGTTTCCAAATGTATATTAAAATTTTATTATAAATTCAGTGAAACCAGAACAATTATTGTAAAGTTATTATAACTACATGTTAGAAAAACGTAACTATGAAGTTATTATTTAGTTGTTATATATAGCAAGGCAATATTTAAACAGTACTTTTGCGTAGTCGTTACAACTTATTTACAACTTCAATGTAACTCTATTATGACTTGCTGCATGAAGTTATCTGGAGATTCCATAGTAGAAAGTTGTTTGTTTGACAAAAAAAAAAAAAAAAAAAAAAAAAAATAATAATAATAATGGTTAAAAAACGAATCTACTATAAATTGATTGCAAATGGACGAAAAGATTCCGCTTAGGTGCTTCTTCAAATGATTTATGATTAATCATTGTGACAATAGCTCATCATTATCTCGTTATATGCCTTTATGATCCTCATTTCTTTTTTCGCGTCATTATAACTTAATAAATACTTCAATATATCCAAAAGTTTTACTACTTCATATTTGTAACTAAAAAAATGTTAATTTAACATATATGGAAAAATGATGAGAGTTAATTCAACTTAATTGTGACTTCTTATAATTTGGACAAACTCGGGACATCTTTGTAACAAATGTTTGTGTTTTGAACAAAATTATAACCATATTTTAACTTATTTTCAAATTCTCGAATTAAAAACATTTTTATAACACTTAACTTATGTGGCAAAATTTGTTGCAAAAAACTGTAATACAATCGAATTGGAACAAAATTTTGTTATAATTCGAAAATTTTTCTAGCTGGGAAACCTTCAGCAACAAAAGACAAATCATCGTCAAATACAAATGAATCAATATTATACACAAGTGTATATAATCTAGTACTTTCGAATTTTTTACAGTTCAAATGGTACTAAACGTCAAATTAGTTCGAAATGTCAAAGTCTGACGTCTAGTAACGCAAGGTTGACAGTGCACTCATAAATCGTTGAATGGTAAATTGGTATTTGATTATGAGATGTATACATCACATGTAAAGGGTGATCCAACAAGAGGTACTTTTTTAAAATTGAAAAAAAAACACAAAAAATTCAAATGAATCGAACAATCTTTATTGGTCGTTTAAAGAACCATCCTTGACATTTACTTTTTGAAAATAATAGTTTTCAAATGTTGGCCGCAACTGCGCCGTAGCTCGTCCATTCGGAGGTTCCAATTTTCGATGATGCGCCCAAGCATTTCGACCGATATGGCACGAATAACGCGAGTTATGTTGGCCTCTAGCGCTTCAATCGTAGCTGGCTTATCGGCATACACTTTAGACTTAACGTAGCCCCAAAGAAAAAAGTCCAAAGGTGTGATATCACACGAACGAGGTGGCCAATTGACGGGTCCGAAAAGTGAAATCAATTGTTCGTCGAAGTTTTGACGCAATAAAACCATCGTATCAGCGGCTGTGTGCGGTTTAGCGCCGTCTTGTTGGAACCAAACGTCGTAGAGCCCATTGGCTTCAATTTCAGGCATTAAATAATCCGTTATCATGGCGCGATAACGAGCCCACTTTCACGGTAACGTTGACGCCGGCCTCATTTTTGAAGAAATATAGACCGATGATCCCACCAGCCCATAAACCACACCAAACGGTTGTTTTTTGTGGATGCATCGGTAGTTCTTGAATCTCTACAGGTTGTTTTTCATCCCATATACGGCAATTTTGTTTATTGACGTAGCCATTCAGCCAGAAATGGGCCTCATCACTGAACAAAATTTTGGTCGAAAAAAACGGATCTTCAGCGAACTTTTCGAGAGCCCATTTGCTGAAACGGTGACGTTTTGGAATGTCAGCTGGCTTTATTTCTTGCACGAGTTGAATTTTGTAGGCCTTCAAGCCAAGATCCTTCCGTAAAATTCTCCAGGTGGTTCCATATGACAGGCCAATTTGTTGAGCACGGTGTCGAATTGATTCTCGTCGGTCTTCACCAAAACTTTCAGCTACTGCCGCTATATTTTCTTCACACGCGCTGGACGTGGTCTATTTGGTCGATGATCATCCAATAATGAATATTGGGTCTCTAATTTATTGATGGTATTGCGAATAGTGCGTTCAGTAGGTCGATTATGTATGCCATAAGTTGGCCGAAGTGCACGAAAAACATTTTTCACAGAACGCGCATTTTCGTAATATAATTGAACGATTTGTAAACGTTGCTCGGGCGTAAGTCTTTCCATGATGAAATGTCAATGAATACTGAATAAAATAAACATGGTGTTTTGACAGTAGTCACGCGTGACATGTCAAAGAAACCCTATGGAAAAAAGTACCTCTTGTTGGATCACCCTTTATGTTCGACGTAACTCACCGTTTGACATTTTTGAAAGATGTTAATGCTTTGAAAAATTGGTTTTTTAAGGCTGATCATAAGGATTTAATTGTAATTTCAGGCGATTTCAATTTGCCTGAATTATTGTGGATTTCGAATGATATTGACAATCCGAATATTTCCTATCAGTTTAATGCTTGTTTTAGAAAGGAATTGTTAATTTTTAATTCTTTTCATGAATTCGGGTTATCTCAAATTAATGATTGTTCGAATCATCGGCATGATATGACAAGAGCAATTGAAAACATAGCATTTAGCGCTGCGTACTCATTCGAAAAAAATTCTAAATAGGTATATTCTTTTGATAGATGGCGCTGTATGGAATGTAGACAATATACAAAATCAATTAGCAAAAATTGCACAGAATTAAAATAAATACATGAATAATCGAAATAATTATGTAAATATTGATTTCATTCATTAATCTGAATTATCCATTTTCTGTAAAAATAATAATAATTATAATATAATTATATGTAATAAATACACTGTCAAAATTATTCGTGAAGTTGGTCACAGATAGTCTGTTAAAATATGAAATTGACAGATTTTCCGTTGAAATATTCAAATTTAACAGAAACTTATATAAAAACACCATGGTTTCAATGTCATAATGGACGTCATAATATATTGAGGTTATGGTAAATTTACGTGGTTTTCAGATAATTTTGAATATTTTAACGGAAAATCTGTCAATTCCGTATTTTAACAAACTATCAGTGACCAACTTCACTAATAATTTTTACAGTGTATCATGAATGATATTTGTCAATTGACATTTCATTGTTCGATGTTTGAAGATCCATTTTATTCTTTATACGAAGTTTTTCAATGAATTCAATACAGATAATATTATATTTGAATTAGTCTCTTTACCAAAATCATTGTTACATGCTAAAGAAAAATAAAACACCTGAATAAGGCAAAAACCTCAAAATAGTTTTCTATAATCAACACTCAACATTAATGTCCGATAGCAAGTGTCGTTTATATTTAAGGGAGCTATATACTTCATTTAGATTATGTATTTAGAGCTTCGGACGAAATATGCCTACGCCATCTAAACTATGTAAGAAAAACGATTTTTTTGCTCATTGCTTGAAATGAATATTTACATATCTCCGAGTTTTTAATCACATGCAACAGAAACATGTTGTTGTCAAACTGTCAACATGTTGCTGAGATATGATTGATGGCGTCCGAAATTATTCTAGACTCTTAACTCTCCACATATAGCCCTCTTACTGATCTCTCGAAACCCCTTTGCGCATTTAGGTTATTTCAAGCACCACTTCATGTATTTACACATATTTATCGAATTTGGGGCGACTTACACACGGCTTGTATTTGGCTCCGCGTGATTCCTTGAACGAACGTTATTGAAAAATTACTAAAATTACACAAAACGTAGGTTAACTATGCGTAAAAATGGAAAATTTATGTATTACCACACACAGGAAATGAGGTTATGGTTTGACAGCGCAAATTGTTGAGTTTTGTAGAAACTTATTTCTCAACATTTGTTTAGTTTCTACAAAACTAAACAATTTGCACTATCAAACCATAACCTCATTTCCTGTGTGTATTAAATAAACATCGGGAAATTATTCGTTAAGAATCGAAAATTAAACATCAAAGCAATAACATAAGCATAACACTGTTATTTTACTGAACGCGCCAAACTGTAAACACAAACACTGACAAAACCGCGGCAATGAGAAACAAAAACATAAAATGGCAGCAATATGGAATCAACTACACTAAAATATCACTTTAATTTAATTTGTATCATAAAATTTAACTAAAAAACAAATAAAATCAACACATAATAAACCAAATATAATGTAGAAATAATGAAGCCGGTGTTTATGTTTCAGCTTGACACTTGTCGTTCACAACAAGTTGCACAATATCATCACAGTAAACCGAAAAATGAAACTTTTAAAAATAACACCGAAAATTAATAGTGTAAACTCCACATGGTTGTAATGTAAAAATTGCCTATTTACTAGGCAGTTCAAAAAGTAAGCTACCTAATAACAACAGATGGAGCCACAAACAAAAAAAAATCTCTTTAGTGTCAGATAGATTGAACCTTCAGACGACCACATGTCAATTTTCAACACATTCTGTAAATTAGTTCGTGTTTGACAGCGTTAGAAAGCAAACAATTTTGAGTTTTTTTTTTTCATTATGGAAAAAAGTGAATTTCGTATTGTGATTAAACATAATTTTTTTTTTTATTTGTAGTGCAGCAGCACAAATTAAGTAAATATATATTCAATAAAGAGACAGTCGTCTCTGAACACTCACACTGAACAGACGTTGTCTCTCATTTACATTACTATATTCTACTGAGCACATAAAGAAACTATCCAATTGGTAAGGAGCCCTTCAATATTCACATATATATATAATAAATACATAATTAATATGGCGAGTCCGCTTAAAAGAAATTAAAACATTAATTAATAAAAAAAAAATTTGAATATGAATCTAAGCAATTGAAAAAAAGTAATTTGGATAAAGTAATTCAACCGAAAAACCCGAATAATTAAGTTAAGTGCATTGCACATTCATTTTCATATACCACGTTGCGAGCACATGTTGCGAAGTGAACATCTAAACAGTGAATTAAAATCAATACTCATAATTAATGGAAATCATAAATAGTTTTAGTAAAAATCATAAAAAAAAAGACAAAATTAACGAAGATAAAATAATAATTCAATGATATTTTGCGAAATTGAAAAAAAAATTGAACAATACCGTTCTGTAACATGGCACAGTGCGATAAAAATAAAAAAAAAAAAAAATTAAAAATCATCAGTTAACACGAGCCAAATAAATGAAATATACGTTAAAATCAATCAATTATACGAAAATTTAAAAAAAAAAACATAAAAAAAATATTTAATCTCGTCAAAAATTAGTCGATATTTTAAATTTCGTCAAAAAAAAGAAGAAGAAATTTTTTCATTCAATTGAGATAACGGGTAATTTAAATCACACGCGCTTAGACAAATTGCGTTGCGATGAAAATGAGTGATTTTTGTTGTACATAAGAACAGAGAAAAAAATTTTGTACATAAGTAGAGAGTGTGGTACATAAGAGCGGAGCAAACACAGTATCGTCAATACGACACAGAGAACGATATAGCAATACGACATTCACCGATGAAATACGAGATGCATGCAAGATGGGAATGACAAAGAGCAAGTGAGAGAGGATACACAAGCGAGCTAAGACGTTTATTACAGCATGCGACAACCTAAAAATTGAACACAATTGTGAGCACAACGTAGCATTTAAGATTTTTGAATTATCATATTTCACTTGCATTACAAATTCAAAATTGCTTGAGATATATTTGTTATTGTTTAAGAAATTTTTATCAATGAATGCACATAATGTTTAAGCAAAAACTAATTACGCCAAAAATCGTAAAACAAAAACAATGTTTGTAAGTGTAAATTTTGAATGAAATAGTAAACAAAAAACAGCTGATTTATACAATTTGACAAGTAATGTCGAAAAACGACCAGCCATTCATTGTTTGCATTCGATGATAAAGTAAAAAAAAAAAAAAAAAAAAAAAAAGAAATTAAATGACTGAAGAATTTAACAACATAATTTACAAATTAAAAAGAGATGCATTCATCAGAGAATATAAAAGAGTTGAGCCCTATGAAAGTAGAAGGAAATTAACAAGTAATTTGCAATTAAGAGAAGATTATGAAAATTGTTTAAAATTAACTTACTCTGAGTTGACAACATACTTAGTTTCATGCTATGAAAATGGTTGTGATAACAATCAAGAATTAATTGGAAAACAATTGGAAGCAAACAAAAAATTGTTGATACAAACATTTGATATTCTTGGGGTACCATACCGGTTTGACAGTAACGGTTATGATCTTATTGAATTTCGATGTGTAGCGACAGGTGAAAGCACGTTGGATGAGACAAAAGAACATAATTCGAATAGCTCTGATGTTGTTGAAGAAAAATTAGAATCAATTGATGGTTTCAGTGATAACTCGAAGTCAAAGGTAAATACAATTAAACTCACAATGGCACAGTCTTCAAAAGATTTTATTTCAATGGCAAATCATATGATTAGCTCCAAATATAATGGAGACCCATTAGGTCTGGATGGTTTCATCGATTCAGTAAAATTGTTAAATGAATTATGCGAAGAACAAAACAATGCGATATGTTTGAAATTTGTTTTAACACGACTTGAAGGTAAAGCGCGAGAGATTATTCCAGATAATACAGAAAAAATCGAAGATATTATTGACAGTTTAAAACATGGCATAAAAAATGAACCATCAAAGGTAATTGAAGGAAGAATATTGGCACTTCGAGCTGATAAGGGAAATTTGACTAAATTTTCTGAAAGAGCAGAAGAATTAGCGGAGAAATTTAGAAGAAGTTTATGTTTTGAGGGTTTTACTAAAGAGAAAGCGAAAGAGTTAGCAATAGAAAAGACAGTTGAAATGTGTCGAAAGTCGTCAAGAAGTGAGACCGTTAAAGCTATTTTAGCTGCGAGTAAATTCGATGAACCCAAAGATGTTATAGCAAAAATGCTCATCGAGATAGATAATGTAAAACAAGAGAAAAAAGATTTTCAAACACCAAAATTTTTCAATAAAAACAATAGAAATGGCCAAAATAATTCTGGTAATTCTCAACGAAACTATAACAATGGTAATCGCAATAACCGTAACAACGACAACACTTTTCAAAGAAATGGAAATCAAAACCGAAATACGAATTTCCAAAATAGGTCACATAACAATGGTAATAATGCTATTGGCAATAACAATAATTTCCGCGGTAATAGAAATGAACATAATGGAAATAATCGTAATAATTCCAATTTTCACACTATACGCGTAGTGTCGGGAAACGATCAAGCGCCGCAGACAGTGCGGCAAGAGCAACCTCAAATTCCACTGTAAGAAATTGTGACAACAATTTAAGCAAAAATGCTCAAGAATGCAATCGTACATACAGCATTCTCTCCATAAAAAATTCACTATCTGATTTCATTTCCATTGAAACAAATCTTTCAAAAGACAAAATCATATCACTAATAGATACTGAAGCAACAGTTTCATTAATAAAGATAAATGCGGTAAAGGATTCATTTGATTACGATAAAAATGATATTGTTTATTTAACTGGAATCACCAGTGAACCAATTAAAGCATTAGGTTCAAGAGAAATAACGATGAAATTTGATCGTATATATATTAAACATAAATTCTATGTTGTTGATGATAAATTTCCAATCCCAGCACATGGAATAGTGGGGAAAGATTTCTTGAAAAAAAATAAATGTGTAATTGATTATGGTCGAATGTTAATGACAATACAATTACAAAATGAACATATTGTCGTTTCGATTCAATCCGAATTATTAAATGGATTAGCAATCTTACCGCCAAGAAGCGAGTCTTTTAAAATTTTCCATATACAAGCTGAATCATTTCCTTGTGTAATAGAATCGCAATTAATCGATGATGATATTTTGGTACCAACGACAATTGTGAATTCAAACAAAGTTTGGATAAGAGTTTTGAACATTAATGATGAATTTAAATTAATAAATACAACAAATGTTAATACAAAATCAATAGATGAATACAATATTTTTAAGATAAACGGGAAAAACATTCATGAGTCAAGCGAACGATATGAAATTTTAAAGAGTTTACTTGATTCAAAAATACCAAAGCATGCAAAAGCGAAATTGATGCCACTTTGTATGGAATTTTCGGATATTTTTCAATTGGAAGAAGACCAATCGACGATTAATAATTTTTACTCACAAGAATTAAACATACAAGACAATATTCCAATTTATACAAAAAACTATAGACTTCCTCAAAGTCAAAAAACAGAAATTAATGAACAAGTCCATAAATTATTAAAAAACGATTTAATAGAGATATGCACATCAAATTATAATAGCCCTTTGATAGTAGTGCCAAAAAAGTCGACTGATGGAAAACGTCAATGGCGTATGTGCGTTGATTTTCGTGCACTCAATCGTAAATTAATACCAGACAAGTTTCCACTTCCCAGAATTGATGAAGTATTAGATGGATTGGGGAATGCAAAATATTTTTCTGTTGTTGATTTATATAGTGGATATCATCAAATTCCTATTACAAAAAATTCACGTAAATACACTGCATTTACTGCAGATTCTGGTCATTTTCAATGGAAAGTTTTGCCCTTTGGGTTGAATATTGCGCCTGCTTCTTTTATGCGCATGATGACTTTAGCTTTTTCTGGACTAACACCAGACAAATGTTTTATTTATATGGATGACGTTATAGTCATTGGATTGAATGAGAACAATCATATAGATAATTTACGAAAAATTTTTGAGACATGTAGAAAATTTAATTTAAAATTGAATCCAAAGAAGTGCGAGTTTTTTAGAACAGAAGTTTATTTTTTTGGGCCACAAATGTACGGCCGATGGATTGCTACCTGACCCAAGAAAAATCCATGTAGTAGAAAAATATCCAGTACCTAAAAATAAAGATGAAGCGAAGCGTTTTGTCGCGTTTGCGAATTATTATAGAAGATTTATTGAAAATTTTGCTGGAATCACAAGATGTATTACCAAATTGACAGGTAAAAGAGTTGATTTCCTATGGACAACTGAATGTCAAAACGCATTTGAAACTATTAAACAAAAACTGATATCACCAGCAATACTCGCATACCCAGATTTTTCAAAAACATTTAAAATTACTGTAGATGCTAGCACTTTAGCTATGGGTGCAGTATTGAGTCAAGAAACAAATGGTTTCGATAGACCTATTGCATTCATTTCACGAACCTTTAAGAAAGGAGAGATCAATAAAGCCATCATTGAAAAAGAATTGCTTGCAATTCATTTCGCAATTACTACTTTTCGTCCATATGTTTATGGAAATAAATTTGAAGTGCTTACTGATCACAAGCCTTTAATTTATTTGTATTCATTAAAAAATCCAACATCTCGACTAGCAAGAATTAGACTCGATTTGGAAGAGTATAATTATACTGTTAAACACATCTCCGGAAAAGATAACGTCGTAGCGGACGCGCTATCACGTATCGAAGTCCAAGATATAAAAGATTTATATGAAGAAAATCCAATATTTAAAATTGAACACACGAAAGTATTGAAGCTTGATCATAAACACGTTGTTAAAGAAAGACAATCTAATCAAATTTTGGTAATAACTCGATCTATGACAAACACACGAAAAATGACTGAACAAAAACAGAACACACAAAATCAAAACATCGATGAAGACAATTCAAACACAATCATTAAAGTCTCTGAAAATTTAAAATCTGGTTTCAATAGAAAAATTCCACGAATAAGAGTGATAGACATAAAATATTCAAATAATTCAAACAAATTAATTCAAATGACATTAGCAATTTCTCACAAACATAAAAAAGTTTGTTCATTTACTATCATGAACGAAAAATTATCATTAACGATGATTCTTTCGCAAGTAGAACATGAAGCAAAAGCACAAAATATAAAAATATTACAGTGGCCACTGCATGACACAATTTTTTCAATGTGCACAATTAACGAGTTTAAAGCGATCGCTAACAAAAATTTACAATCATTACATATCGAACTAATAAATACACCAGAAATAATCACTAGTAAAGATGAAAAGATGAGATTAATGAATGAATATCATACAGATAAATTGTATGGAGCGCATTGTGGAATGAAAAAACTCTACGCTAAATTGAGAGAAATGTTTTACTGGAAGAATATGACGAAAGATATTTCAAATTTCGTTAGAAACTGTAAATCATGTAAATTATCAAAACCAAATCCAAAAACAAAGGAACAAATGATTATTACAAAAACCCCTCAAAAACCTTTTGATAGTGTTCAAATAGACACAATTGGCCCGTTGCCAAAAACAATTAATGGAAATCAATACGCTGTTACTTTAATATGTGATTTGTCCAAATATTTAGTGACAGTAGCGATACCGAATAAAAGCGCTAAAGAAGTCGCAAAAGCGATATTTGAACATGCAATTTTGATTTATGGACCTATGAAATCCATTCGTACTGATATGGGAACAGAGTATAGAAATGAAGTAATTAAACATTTATGCGAATTAATGAACATTAAACATTACATCTCAACCGCATATCACCATGAGTCGTTAGGTGTCGTTGAGAGAAATCATAGAGTTTTTAACGAATACATCAGAAGTTATTTAGAAGGAAATTTAGATGTTTGGGAGTCCTATTTAATGTATTTCACTTTCGCCTATAATATCCAGAAAAATTCAAGTAATGGCGAACGTTACAGTCCATTTGAATTGGTTTTTGCAAGAAAACCAAATATGCTCCATGAAATATTAAATGGTTCAATAGACCCAATTTATAATCACGATGATTACATAGCCGAAGCTAAGTATAAATTACAAATTGCACACAAACAAACGAAAATATTAATAGAAAAAATGAAAATTAAATCAAAATCACATTATGACAAAAATATAAATGAAATAAATGTACAAGTAGGAGATAAAATTAAGTTTGAAAAAGAACCATACAATAAATTCAATAAAATTTATGAAGGACCATTTGAGGTCATATCAATAGAACATCCAAATGTAATTATAAAATTAGAAAATGGTAAACCATATAAAATTCACAAAAATAGAGTAAGATTATATTAATTTTTTTTTCATAAAGACAATTTTTATTAAAAAAAAAGGGGCAGAAGGTAAAAGAAATTGAAAATTATTGAACTTGAAATAAGAAAAAGAAATTGAAAAATTATTATATTAAGAGAATTGAATTTGAAATAAAAAAAAAAAGAATAAAACAAAACAAATTAAAAATTAAGAAAACAATTGTACAAAAAAAATTGCCTTTTTCAAAAAGGGAGGTGTAGTGCAGCAGCACAAATTAAGTAAATATATATTCAATAAAGAGACAGTCGTCTCTGAACACTCACACTGAACAGACGTTGTCTCTCATTTACATTACTATATTCTACTGAGCACATAAAGAAACTATCCAATTGGTAAGGAGCCCTTCAATATTCACATATATATATAATAAATACATAATTAATAATGTGCACAGCTCACAGAGTGTTTTTCCGATTCACAGAATAGCCACAGAATTTCTACAGAGTAGTGCGTATACGAAGTAAAGGTGTCAACGGACAAGAACTTGTCCGTCCGTCCGTCCGATTAGGGCTAAACGGACGGACGGTCAGATTCATTAAAAGGTTCGCGTGCTCTAGGCGGACGGACGGACAGACAACAAAATTTTGCGTGCTTTCTAGGCAGCGGACGGACGGACGGACAAAAAAATTTTACAGCAAGCTCGAACGGACGGACGGACGAACAACGAATTTTTTGTGATATCTGAACGGACGGATGGACGGACAGCAACATTCAACAAGTTTTTGAATGGACGGACGGACGGACAACAACATTTGGCGAGTTCTGAACGGACGGACGGACGGGCAAAATTAGACGGACGGACGGACAAGTTCTTGTCCGTTGACACCTTTGTACCTCTACATTGTAATTTATTAACTTTCTTTTCAGAAGAAAAGGAGATGGCATGACTATTTTCATGAGATTTGGTAAAATTGCGATTAATGTGCGTGTGATTCCAAATCAATTCAACCAATTCTTTCAGTACTTCGAGTAGAATTGTGTCAATTGTGTTTATTGTACCAGGTAACATTTTGGCAATATTCATGGCAATAGCACGACCACCATAACCAGCCGAAATTTGATCACGTTTCCATTGTCCTAATCGATTTTCAGTCACAATCACTTGCAATTCTTTTAATAAATAGATAAACCGATCACAATTGTATTTAATTGTAAATTTCGCAATTTTCCATTGACATTCATCCATTTTTCATTGATTTTTTGGTTAGCATTTTCCATAAAAAGCCAAACGGCGACTATCGACTTCTGGACTTTTTAATGCTATTCAATTATTTGAAATTCTCCATTCGTTTGTTGTATAATAAC
The DNA here is from genome assembly GCA_029041755.1 of Resseliella maxima. Classification (NCBI taxonomy): domain Eukaryota; kingdom Metazoa; phylum Arthropoda; class Insecta; order Diptera; family Cecidomyiidae; genus Resseliella; species Resseliella maxima. The sequence goes on along the minus strand of JAQOWM010000403.1, from coordinate 135 downwards.
ATTCACACACATAGAAATAAGTGTCAGTGTTTATGTATTAGTGATTCTTATTTCTGAATCTGAAATAATTCTTTTCACGCTACAAAAATTCTTTTTCGTTCTAAGATTTTTGGAAATGTTGGAATTTTTTTATCT
>JAQOWM010000066.1:0-25754 GCA_029041755.1 Resseliella maxima | reverse complement strand
CACTTATTTTTAATATACGGGGTCTTTGAAGACCCACCCGCTAAATGTATGTTTCGGTATGTTTGTGTTGAATCGTGTTAAATTCGGTTGAATTAAGTAAAAATTTTTGAATTTTTTTGTTATGATTGGTTAATTTTTTGAGTTCGTTTGAGTTTTATGTGCATTTCTAATTAATTTACATATTAAATTATATTGCAGCACCATAGAGACAGAAGACGATAACCAACTAATGGACTTGGAAACAACAGACGACAATGTACAATGTACGGTTGATCATCAGGAAGCACGTAAATTACAATATGAATATAAAGCGGTAAGTGATATGGACCATTGATAACCCAAAAATTTACGGTGTTATTTACATACGTAGTAAAAACGTTGACTTAAAAAGAAAGTGCAATGTTAATGTTTACTTTTGTTTCTTCTATTTAGAATTCCAATTTAGTTTTACAAGCGGATATACGTTTAATTGAGCGGCCACGTCGTGAGAGGCAACAGGTGAAGTGTGTTCATTAGTTGGAAAATTGGATGGAACACGATATCAACGCGCAAAACCGAAAAAAAGGGAAGAACGTATGCGTCATAATTATAAACATAACCAAAATACTTTTTTTTGCTGTTTGTGGTAATCATTTTTATAGCAAAAATATCTTGAGTTAAATTCCGTAAAAATTAAAAAAGATCCATCAAATTACCAAGTGTGAAAGTAATTGATCAAAATGTATAAAAATGAATCAGACGGAATCATAATATACTGTATAGATCTTTATTTTCAATTTTTATCATACGGGTGATTCTTGGATTTTAATCGTCTTTGAAGAGGCAGGCTCCTCTCTTTGCAAACATTGAATGTCTTTGCTCTTTGCGCACACTGAATGTCTTTTGCTCTTTACGCATGTTTGTGCTGGTTTATGTGTGTGTAGACGTGTATAGAGTAAAAGGCTTCCGTACAAATCCACCCTACAAATAGCAGTGAAATGTTGTCATAATTATAAACATAACCAAAATACTTTTTTTCCTATTATGGTAATCATTTTTATAGCAAAAATCTATTGAGTTAAATTGCATATGTAGAAATGCTATAGTCGGCTAAATAAAAGTTAATGGATTCTGCTCTTGAAAGAAATAAAAAAGAAATGTTTACGAAATATAGACCATTATGAGACCTCAAAATTCAAAATTGATTTTTTTTTTCTTCAAATAAATGTCGTTATTGCAATAGTTTGAAATTTAGAAAAAAAGTTTGTTTATAATTATTTTTCGCAAATATTGCTTTATTTTTATTTATCCAATAAAATTTAAAATTCCAAAAAATACGAATGTGCATCAATATCAATGAGTGTGTACGAGAAATGGAAAAATAAAACGTCATGACTAGTACATGACAGCACGTGTCAGAAGTACTTAAAATAACAGGGCGCGTAGTAGATGTGGCGCCACAATCAGCAAAACTACGTGCTTCATCCAACAAAGATTGACATTCTTCCTGAACCAGTGGGAAAATGGCGCAATCTTGGAACTTTCAATTTGCTGGGCAAAATGTATTAAAATCGAATCGAGTGGTTTTTACCATTGCAAAGCTATGTTGCTCTCATCATGTTTCAAAATCATTCGCAAGGAACTGACAAAGAATTTAAAATGATGAAACGTTCAATTTTTAGCATGAAAAATTATTTCGTAGAAGCAAACAAAATAATGAAAACAATACATTCAGCTTAGTATCAAATACTTAAAAATTGGCACACATACATCATTCAAAATATTCCGATTGATATTGATTTATTCATATATCTACGAACAACACCGGAGGTTTCTATAAATCGAATCAAGAAGCGTGGAAGAGATGAAGAAATGGACATTGAATTTGAATATCTTAAAATTTTACATGATCTTCACGATAAATGGTTATTGAATAATTCATTACCAGTCATCATTAATGAATACCATGAAATTGAAGAAAAATGCAATAATTTGGGGTGGCAGAATATGAATAATCATAGTAAACATTGTGTCATAAAATGACTATATAAGATTGGAATTTAAAATAAAAATTGTTAGTATATTTATTCCCATCAATCGAGTTAGTTTTGATTTTATTCACAGTTATTTTTATATTTTATTAGTTCGCGTACATGATTTTCCAAATAGTTTATTGTTTAGCATATTTATTTAGTATCTTAAAGAAGAAAAAAAACCAATTTTGCGAAGCATTGCTTCCGTTCTTTATTTTCCTAATTCAAATCGATATCTATCAAATACTTGAAATGAATCTTTATGCATTTTCATGATGGTTAAAACATTTACCAATTGTAATTGCGTATAAACATTGTCTTCGGTTTCTTCGGTTCACTGTTTAATGCACAGTTATAAGTATTGTTTACATTTTTCGATCTGTTTTGACGTAATTTACCGTTATGCATCCATTTTATGTATATTGGTGCAATTTTACTAAAGTTGTGACGCAGTTGTCAACCAAAATTCAATCGAAACACAATGGGACAAGGAAAACGTTCAACCGAAGCGGAAAAAGCCAAAATTTCCACATTAAAAGATTATACATCGTTGTCAAACGTTCGGATTGCCAAAGAATTGAACCGAAGTGAAAAAGTTGTGCAGAATTTCCTCAAAAATCGCGATATTATGGTAGAAACAAGCACACCGGCCAGCCATCAAGCGTATCAACGGCGGAAAAACGTCTTTTAATAGGAAGTGCGGCGAACAGTTTCAAGTCTACTAAGCAATTAAAGGCTGAAAATAATTCATCTGTTGGTATTCGATGTGTTCAGCAAATGCTGAGTGGTTCGTCACACTTAAAACATGAAAAAATGAAGCGTAAGCCAATGTTGTCACCAGCCAATATTGAGGGACCTAAGAAGTTCGCTCTGGATCACATTCATTGGACAAACCAATGGCACAAAATCAATTTTCAGACGAAAAGATGTTCAATTTGGATGGCCCAGATCGATTTGCTTGTTATTGGCACGATTTGCGCACCAAAGAAAAAGATGCCGTTGTCATTCATTTCCACCAGAATGAATGCAATACAGTACCAGGAGATGGTTGGCCCTCATTTTCCAGCATATGTTTACGAATGCGCCGGGCAATTTCAACAAGACAACGTTGATTCCTCCAATTCATGTGGCCATGTCAACTTTGGCCGATTTTGAGCAGCGTGGAATCAATCTTTTCAACCATTGGCCGGCCAAATTACCAGATATGAACATTATTGAGAACGTAGGGTCAGTTTTAGCTCGAGAAGTATACAAGGAAGGTCGACAATTCAACACAAAACAAGAATTGACGGCCGCCATCGAGGCGGCTTGGCAAAACATCCCACAGGACAATGCGCGTGGCGTATTTGGTATGGCTTATGCAGCATTTTGCAATAATTTTGCATTTAATTCCCTTTCAGAATTTTGTCGATAAATTGTACTTAGAAATATAACGCTTTGCTCACGTGGTTGATTCAAAAATACACTCATTTCAAAGCATTTATGAGATCGATCAACATCACCATTGTGCATAAAAATTCAAGCCAAAAGAAACAATCACAATTGTACAATTCCAATTTGATTGCACTTAGAAATGCATTCAATGCATTTGAATAATTTTTCAAATTAAAATGGATTTTACTGTTGCAATAGGTATGAACCTGATTCGCTTTCGGATGATTGTAAAATTTCCAAACATTTCTTATATTGTCCGTCGTAATTTATACCCTAGAAATTCATTGTATCGATTAACATCTTTTGACAGTGACTTCAATTTTTCCAGAATTTTTAGTGAAAACATTTTTGTCGTTTTTTTTTCTTTTGGATTTATTTTTCCTTTTTTTTTGTCAATACAAATGTTATATATGAAAATGAAACCAAATTCATTCATGTAACTTAATCAAAATCTCGGTTAGTGGAATCCGGCCATCTTCGATAAAGCTGGAGTCATTCTCAATATTTGTAATTTGAGCCAGAATCTCTTGACATTTGTCATCTATGTTTTGTTCTATCAAATTTCCCAAATAATTCAAATTCACAATTTTGAGTTTTGTATAACAATATTCAGCCAGCGTGAATGCTTGTAGTTTTAGATGTATTTCACCGAGAAGACGCAAGAAAATTGCAAGAAATTCTTTCACAATATATAGATACATGATTTAAACGTTAAGCCTTAAGCAACCCATTTCAGATTTGTGGCGTACCACTACTTTTCAAAATATTTTCCAACATTATCGTAAATAAAATAATAACCTCGTAAAAACTTTTCGAGAACATGAATCAATGTCTAATGTCTAACGTCTGAAATCTGACAATTGATAAATTTGACATATTCGAATATATTTAAATGTCAAATATATAGAAAAACCTAGAACATACGAACAACTTACAGTCTCAAATATATTGTACTTGTTTTTGTCTGTATTTATAAACATTGGAGTTTGTGAGAGTATAATTGTATTTGCGTAGAAAGTCAACAGATAAAACTCATTACACATTTGATATTTGTTCAGAATTCTCTAGTAAAATTTTTGGAAGACCACAGAAATTTCTATAAACTACATTTCAATTGAATTTAAAAATTCAACTCACCAAAAACATTGATCAAATAATTTTATTAATAATTTAATTTGAAAAAAAAAACGTAAATTATCAAAATGTCTACTACCAGTGATACATTTACTAGATTTACACAATTTGCAGAAAACCTTGGTAACAAAATGTGAGTTTTTGAGTATTTTTTTCAAATATTTTATTTGGGTTTATCTTGAATATTATTTTGTTTGAGCTAATAATCATATTATTAACGAAATGATTTTTGTATTATGCCAATAACATTTGTATAAATAGAAATCAGTTTTTCATTGAAGCTATTAACTACATAATACTATACACTATAGAACCACGTCAGCGTTATAAGTCATAATGATTGTTGCCGCTATTATTTATGATACGCTGTGACACACACTAATCTGTTCTGTTTCAAAACAGTATTAATGATTTTTTTCAATTTCACATGAAAATTTAACTATTTTGGTTTTATTTTGAGAAATTAATTATTTGAAAATAAATTCTTCAGTGAACCAAGTGTACGACACCATCTGGTACGAGTCTATGCCTGCCTTACAGCAACTACATTTTGTGCTGCAATTGGAGCAATCTGCCATTTACTTGGGATTTTTGAAGCTGGTTTCTTGTCAGCATTTGGCTCAATTGGTCTTGCATTGTATTTAAGCTTTTCTACTGATGATCCAAAAACATTTTACACTCGTTTGGCTACCCTTCTTGGCTTCGGTTTCCTAACTGGCAACTCAATTGGTCCATTATTGAATTTGGTGATTGCAATCGAACCACAAGTAGTAGTTACTGCTTTGATTGGAACGGTTGTGGTATTCATTTCGTTAAGCTGTTCGGCATTATTAGCTGAACGTGGAAGTTTTCTATTTTTGGGCGGTATCTTCATGAGCATTTTAAGCGCAATGGCTTTATTTGGACTAGCAAATATTTTCATCCAATCGCAAATGATCTATCAGGTAATTTGAGCATTTTTGTTAAATATACAATATAATATTTTATTCTTTCTTCAACAAGGCGCATTTGTACATCGGTCTAATTGTTATGGCTGGATTTGTACTATTTGATACTCAAATGATTATGGAGAAACGCCGAGCTGGCTCAACAGATTGCATCAGACACTCAATGGATTTATTCTTTGACTTAATTTCAATGTTCCGTCGCTTGCTTATCATTCTAACACAAAAGGTAATATTATATTAAAATTATTATTCTACATTAATTACAATAATTATGTTTATATGCCTATTGCAGGAAGAACGCGAACAACAGCGTCGCAAAAACAAATAATTTATATCGCAGTACACTACACAAGCAATTTATTTGTTGTTCTGTGATTTGAACAAGTTTTAGTTAGTAGGTGTTTATGGAAACTAATTTCAATACTATGGAAACTAATTTTGTCAAATTTGATGTAATATTATTAAACATACTCACAAAATGTCAGAAGAATTTGTTTTTTGTTTATAGCCTGTTGCATGCATATGGAAAAATTAAATACATTGCAATTCAATAATGGTTTGAATTTTAGAGTTTTATTATTGACTGAAATTCACAATAATATAAAAAATACTGAATTTGTCAAAGTGAAAGTTAAAACTACTTGGAATACTTTATTATTATTACAAATAATATTATTATTACTTTTAATCACTATCGTCAATTTCAATAATATCTGGAGACATATTGAGAGTTTGCATTTGAGAGTCTGCTTTATAATTTCCAGTTTTGGCCGTCGATATTGAAGTAGCTGGAGTATGTATGTCATGTTGATTTTGTGAGGATTTACATGTTTCAAGGTTGATTTTTTTGCTGTTTTTCTTGTCTCTCATGGATTTTTGATAGGAAATCAATGCACTTTTCATTGGTCCGGTAAAACTTTTGAAATCCATTTCATTGATCGAATTGAGAACATCTTGTGCACTGAATGTTTTGTGATTTTGCTTATGTGCTAGAGCAGCAGCATTGCTAGATAAATACATAATGAACACCGATGTTGCCCGAGCAATCGCAATTCGAGCTTCTATATTTAAAAAGCAAAAACAAATGTATACACTTTATTAAAACATAATAAATAATTTTTTTCAATAAAACTCACCTTTATCCATATTCACATCAAGTGGAAGCGAGTCTTTTATTATTTTTGTAATATTGGAGTTGGGTAAATTCAAATCTTGTATACGTTCCACCATATTGATCAAGCTCTTGTTAATATTTAGGTTTGACGAATTTTTGTTTGTCATATGTCATATCCAGTTTTGATATGCACAGGGTCAGACCACTGTAATGGTATATAAAACGAAAGACCAGATTTATAATTTTTTTAGTTATAGATTAATTAATATGCATCATTTCAATATAGTTTGGCAGAGTTCAATTTAAAATCAAATTTCTGAAATGTAACATACCATCAATATAAAGAAAATAATACATATTTAAAAAAACGAAATGGACAACCCTAACCAGTTATCCATCTATCGGAATCGTATATCAACGTCAAAAAAAAAAAAAAGAAAAAAAAAAAATAATTGAGAAAGAAAATGTAGAACCATCTTATTTCTGTAGAGTAAAAATTAGTAAACACAAATAAAAAATGCTAGAATAAATTTGTTTGAGTTTAAATAATAACACTTTATTTTTTTATACTTCTGCGTTAAATACATTTCGTATAGAAGTTCAAGTTGCATGCATACTCGTAAAATACAAACTGTTAATAAGGTGAAAGGCTAAATAATAAAATAAATACGATTTCGATGCGGTTGTGTTGTTTTTTTTGTACTTCATTTCCCGAAATGTTTACGAACATACAAAAATAGTATTACCAAAAGTTTCGGAGTTGAAAATTAATTTCTTTGAAATTGCAAAAGTATTTACGTTATTACAAACAATGGCTAACGCTAATATTTATGAAGTTGATAATATTGATGTTTTGGCAGAAAAAGGTATAGCTAGATTTTTTTTCTTATAAAATGAAATTTCTTATGGACCATTTGAAGAATAAAAAATGCTATATCATTTTTACCTGAAGGTAAAGATCGAATAATAATTTAATAACCAATTTGGTCAAATGTACTATTCCTGTGCTATCTGCTGGCAACGAGGAAATTGGCCGGCCTAAAATCGCTTTCCAAGATTTTCTTTAAAATGGTTTTCCATTTCTAAAATGATTAAATGATCACCTCGATATAACATTACTTATTCAGAGAATGATTACTTTTAATTACAATATATAAATCGTACATTATCATCACATTTGAAAATGTTGATTCGGTTCAAACATTAAAGAAAATTGGTTGACTTTGAATTGCATTAGCTCCATATAAAATCATCAACTGAACAATTTTTCATCAAACTAGTGTTTGGTGGACTTAAAACCATTAAAGTAATTTTAGTTTCGGGAAGTATCAGTTTTAGATCTTCATCATTCTAAATTCTATGCAAATGTTTGAATTGGCATAAGTTTTTTTCTCTTTGAATTAATGCAACCATGGTTCTAAGTTTTTATAGCTGCAGCTTTTTGTTTTATGGATATGAATATATGAATCTATATACATTTAAATTAAAATTTGTTAGAGTTTGAATTATTTCTGTGTAATTTTCATGTTATTTTAACAAATTTAACAGTTGCTATAAATGGTAAATATTTTCTATATTTATATGTGTATTATTTGTATGTTTATGTTTATGTATTGTATTTTTTTAGAATTTGAAATGATTGAATGTCCAGTATGTTTACAACTATGTGTCCATCCGAGCAAGTTACCTTGTGGACATATCTTTTGTTTTTTATGTGTCAAGGTAAGTTCGAAATTTACATGTACAGTGCGATATTATAACTACATAATTGGCTGTTATTCTGAAATTCCTTTCTATTTGAAACTAAATTGTAATTATTAATAAAAGATAATATCTCTATTGGAATTTTCACATCTTGCTTTAGAAAATCTGATGAGTGACCAATTCGATAACACTAACTACATTTTTTTTTATTTAGGGCCTAAAAAATCGTCGATGCGCAATGTGCCGCGGAGAGTTTTCGAGGGAATTTCTCGAACATCCACAATTATTATTTAACTCAATGCCATCAACAAGTAACTCAGAACAAAATGAGTACCAGTGGTTTTATAAAGGACATAATGGTTTGTGTATTATTGGAATTGAGAGAAAAAATTTAAAATGAATATTGCACATGTCCATAGCTTCTGTGGCAGATTAAGAGGGTCACATCTGAACCAAAATAATATTGAAATAATCAGTTTTTTTGCTCCTACAAGGCACTGTTAGTTTTGTACGATAATGAACTATACAACTTAAAGGTGTCAAAGAGGACGGACACTTTCTGAAATTCAGTGTTCATCAGTCCTACTTCGAAGTAGGAAAAAGGACGGACACAACATTTTGTGACGTTAAAGTAGGACGGACAGAAGGACAAAATTGTCCTCTTTGACACCTTTATCTAGATTTACTTGTGTAGATAAATGACTGAATTCAGTAAAATAACCTTTTTCCAGGTTTTTGGGGTCGCTAAATTCAAATTTAGTATTAGAAAGAGCCCAGAGATGCTGTAGTGACTAATAATCGTCCAGTAAAAAATGATAAACACGCAGAAAATCCAAGATTTTCAAAAATTTTGGAATCAGCATATGTACATTAAATGTATTTGATAAACCAATTGCGATGCGACCCCAATAACATTGAAAAAGGTAATTTTACTGAATTCATTTATTTGTGTAGATAAATGAATTCAACTCAAACAAATGAAGATATGAAAAACATCATTAAATTGTCCATTAATTTTATAGTTCATTTTCATACAAAACTAACAAGTACCTTGTGAGACCACTAAAGAATAGCATTTTACTTCGCATCCCCATTTGAGGCTTGGACATGAATTTGCTTTATTTATGACAAAATGTGAAAGTTTCATGCGAAATATCAGTAGAGTAAAAATGAATAAATAATAATAAAAATTTAAAAAAATAAATGAAATATTGAATAATAATAATTATTATTATTATTATTACTGCACTAAACAGCTTTTCTTCGCCAAAGGTGGTTTATTTAAATTATTTTAAAAGATTTACAATTAATTAACATAAAATAGTTGATTCAATAATTGTATCGAATCAACAATCCATTGCCAATCCTAACGATTTCGGAGCAAGTCTCTGTGATTGCTGAACTACAAAATGAATCAAAAAGAAACAAACAATTGTTGGTTAATCCATTGGTTTTTTAAACAATTCAATCAATCTTTTCTTAACTACTTTCGAGCTGATACTAAAGTCTATTACAAACTCATTCAACAATTTTTCGTTATAATATTTGTTGAATGTTTCAAATAAAATATTTAAAGGCTCATATTCTTTTGATAGCCATGATTAACAACATGAATTCTCAAGAATTCAATATTTCTGACAGAATGATATGGAATTCTAAATTGTATCTTCTCCAAAAGAGACTCCGAACGTATTTCACCCCTGATCAGCTTCAGGATGAACATTATTTGAGCAACACTTCTGTGATTTTTCAGAGTAATCATTTGTAACAGCATCAATCTATGTTCATACTTTCGGAGGTGAAATCGATGACTCCATTTGAATCTTCTTAAAGCATACAGCAAAAATTGCTTCTGAACAGATTCAATTCGTTTTTCTTGTCCCAGGTTGTGGGTATTCCAAACATTAGAACCATAATCTAAAATAGGAATAACGAAACTAAAAAATAATATTTTAATAATATATGGTTCATTAAAATCCCAAGCAAAACGCTTGATCCAAGCCAGTCTTGATCTGGCTTTTGCTATTATGTATTCAATATGAGCTTTGAAATGAAGTTTCTCATCCAAAATCACACCAAGGTCCTTAATTTGATTAACTCTTTCAATTCTTGAAACACCAATGGTATATTCGAAATCAATCATGTTACCAAAGCGATGAAAAATCATCATTTTCGTTTTTTTAACATTTAACCTTAATTGATTCATATTAAAATAGTCAACTAAATTGTCCAAACTTTTTTGAAGAATTAAACAATCATCAATTGTAGCAATGTTACGGGAAAGTCTAACATCATCGGCAAACGAAAAAACTGATGAGTTACCACTAAATTTTGGTAGATCAGCGATGAACATTATAAACAATGTTGCAGCAATGGGATAACCCTGACCCGTTCCCGAAAAAACTTCAATAGGATCTGATTCACAATCATTTACTTTGATAATTTGTCTTCTACCATTCATATAAGAAGTTATCCTATTCAAAAGTTGAGAATTCAATCCCATGATATTTAATTTATGTATCAAAAGTTCAACATTTACAGAATCAAATGCTTAAGCCACATCAATGTAAATTGCAGCTGTTTGATTATGTGGCTTTAACTCATTTAACGTTTGAGAAGTAATTTCAACCAGATTCGTAATAGTTGATCTTCCCTTAACAAAACCATGTTGGCTCGTATCGACTATGGTTTTAATATGAAAATTTAAGTGTTTCGCAACAATTGAATCCAACATTTTCGGAATCACATTCTGTAAAGCAACACCTCTGTAATTTTCAATATTATTCTTCGAACCATTTTTAAATATCGGTTTCACGGAAGAAGATTTCCACAAACTAGGAACATGACCAAATTTGAGTGATTTATTTAATAAGACAAAAATTGGTTTACTCAAGGAACCAATACATTTTTTAATAAACAAATTAGGCAACCGATCAGGGTCAGATATCAAATTATTTGGTATTTCAAGTATCTTCTGAATAATATCATTTTCATCAATAATCAATTTGGGAATATTTTGACATAAATTCTCAACCGCCTCAAATCTTCCGATATTACATATATCAGATAAGCTAAAATTATGTTGAGTATAAGCAGAAGCTAAAAATTCAGCAAAAAGATTTGCAATTTCCCTATCTTTGCACGACTTCCGATCATTAAAATGCATTTCATTCGGTAAGTCATTGGTAGTTTTCCTTATCGCATTAACATACTTGAAAAATTCCATCGAATCATCGACAATCAATCTCTCCATTTTCAGCTTATAGTTATTATAAGCAATACGTGAATTTCTACACCCAGAGGAATTTGACTGTCAATATTCCAACATTTGATTTCAAATGTCATATTTCCAACGAACGTTGTAATATATACAACCATGGTTGGAATTCTATCATCACAGATTTGTTTGCACTAATACCAAAGCAGTTGCGCATTTGGTTGTAAGTGTAACATTTCAACTACGCGCTCAAGCGGATTGGTATTAGTGCAAACAAATCTGTGATGATAGAATTCCAACCATGGTTGTAGATATTACAACGTTCGTTGGAAATATGACATTTGAAATCAAATATTGGAATATTGACAGTCAAATTCCTCTGGGTGTATTATATTCTGTGCGAGCAAGTTTATAATAATTGTCATCTTCCAATGATTGATGCCTTTTTTTACGCAATTTATTCAATTTATTTTTTAAATTAATCATAGTTGAATCAAACCACTTTGGATGTGTAGAAACCATTTTTTTCTTCAATTTAACATGAGAATCTATTGCATTATTAACACGAGAATAAAAATTGTTTAAATTTTCATCAAGTGAGTCATCAGAAAATAACAAATCCCAATCAAAATTGTTGAAACAATTATTTAAGACATCATAATCAGCATTTCTAAAATCAAGATAAAAACAATGATTGAAATTATTAATATCACTCTGATTTCCATAAATGACAATCTCAATGGATTTGTGATGAACCTCAGACTTTACCAAGAAAATATCACTATTTATACAATACAACAAGTCTGGGTCATTTGTCCAGATCAAATCCAACATTTTACCATTATCATTTGAAAAAATATTTATTTGTGATAATCCAAACTCATGATTTTTTAACCAAGTCTCAATGGAAAAAATAAGAAATATGAATGAAGGTGCCACATTGTAATTTTTTTCGAGCTTTATCAGTCCCTTCTTCACTGAAATAGTAAAAAAAAGACTTAAAGAATTTTTCAAAAGATATTGACTAAATTATTAAACAATTTATATGTAAATAATCATTAATTGGATAAGTTTATAAGAAGTTGTAAGAAGTTATAAATAAACCATCTCAAGAAATGCTGTATGGTGCAGACTATTATTATTAAAATGTGACCATCTGGATCTGCCACAGATGTTATAGCTTTGTGCAATATCTACTATGAATTCCGATACACCATATTGTGTATATCCATTTCTAATTCAAGCCATTTACATGTATAGTCGGTGACAAAAATATGTTCCTATTTCTATCTCTTTTTTCCATACGCTTGTTTTACCATTGGAATGCTCAGTGTGGGCTAAATTGTGCGCAATATTTTTTATTGCGTATATTTGATGCCCTACTACATTCACATGCATACAAAACATTGTGATCGCTACATTATGTTTCGGTAATTCTACTTTGTGTTGGTTATATTCAATAAATGATGTTAGATATGCTTAATATGACCAGAAAAGGATCGATCAATCAATCCCTCTCTGTCGATCTTATTACTAAGCTATTGCAGAATATTGGCAATGTTATCATGCATACAGTTTTGCAATGAAAACTCTGTCACTATATAACGGTTACATTTATTGTTTTTGCAAGTCCCAAAACTCTGATTTCATTCCATTTTAGTTTCTTTTTTTTTTGATGCATATAATAATACATTTGCTCTGATTTTTTTACATTTTATTTATCATGGATTGTTTTACACGAAATGACCGACAAAAAAAACTCTAAGATGTCCAAAAAGGACGCAAAATTTCATTACGATATGAGAGTAATAATAATTTTGAAACCATTGCACGAATGACCGGAACTTCAGAGTATGTATTCTGATCGATTCGATTATAAAATAAGAGTAAGTTTCACTCTACTTGAAAATAGTCAAACAAGAGTATGTATTTTGTATTTTTGGCGTACTTATAAAAACGAGTATGATTCTTCGATTTGGCAATTATTTTTTTTTTTTTGTAACAGGCACCCATAACCGATAAATTAAAATATTCGTTGTGGTGAGTCCGTTAAATACAACGAACAAATACATCCTAATGGCTTTCCATTGTTTTCATACAACCTTTGTACTCTCTTTGTAACTCATTGTGAGTAATCGAAAATCGCTGAAAATCGAAAAAAAAATTAAAAATTTTTTTCAATTCTGGTGTAGGATTTTACATGCCATTTCATCTGGTATGTTCGATTTGATAAGATGCGCATTTTTTTTCACTCAAATCACAGTTGGTAAATTGCGATCATAGAATTGACAATACATACAAACACATTTCACAAATATACAAGTTCTCGTTTGTATTGTGAATGGTCCACAGTTCAGCTGTCAGTGTATGTGCATGATGTAGTAGTGTATCTCGATTAATCACAAAAAGTGTATAATGCTATTGCGCATAATTTTATTCAAATGTAAGAATGAGATAGGAACAGGAACATATTTTTGACACCGATAATACATTGCACAATTTAGCATTGCATTGGCATTTATTCATCTTACGAATATTTAAATGTTCGCAAAGTGTTACTTACATCACCATCAATTCTGTAATTGTGTTAATGAATGTTCTTCATTGAATGTTCGAAAATATTGGATGTGAGAATTAATAATACGGAATTTTTGCTTGAAAATGACATTTATTTGAATAACTAAATGACTGTGTACATTAACCAATATATTGCCAATCGTTAGCTTTGACTTCCTCCCATTTTCTGGGAAGTTTGTTGATTCCTCGTTTGAAGAAGTCCTCATCTTTCGAGGCAATCTATTCATCGACCCATTTTCGCACTTCTTCAGCATTCCGAAAGCGTACATCTACCAGGCTGACCTGCATTGATCGGATGATGCTAGATGTTTTTTGCATGCATCGATTCGTGCTTTGAGTTGATTTTCATTTGATGATGTGGCACCCATTTTTCCAACTTTCTGATCTTTACCATTGCATGTAAACGTTCGCCAATGGTTGTTCGGTCAACTCCCAACTCCAAAGCAAGTTCATGTTGGGTTCGACATGAATTTTCATCCAATAATGTTTGCAATTCTGCATCTTCAAATTTTTTTCTGACGTAGTCGTTCTTTGTCTTCCAAGTCTAAATCACCACTTTGGAAGCGTACAAACCACCGTTCACAAGTGCTTCTAACAACAATAGATAACTTTCAGTAGCGGTTTTCTTCAAATGAAAGATTGTTACTAAACATCCCCATAAAACCATATTTTCAGGCACGAAATTCGACATTTTCGGAGAAAAAAAAAATCTTTGTTGTTTACATTTCAACGAAATGAAACATACTGAAATTTATAGTCTAATGACAGACAAAAAAAAAAGAAAATAGCCGCGGTGTGCTCTGATGCACATAACGCTAGATACGCCATCTGTTATCCAAATCCTCATTATTAATTCTCACACCCAATATGCAATATTTGGAAATTGTATCTTAAGAAAACTAATGGACTAGGAGCATTTATTTTATAAGAAAATACGAAATTTCCTAAATATACGGAGTTTATACGCACTAAAGTGAAATAAAAATATTCGTAGATATATAGTGATAAATATATAGCATACTCTCATGTCCATAATGGCGTCCATATGGCGAAGATGCATAATATTCGGAGATGCGCTTATACGTAATTTTCTAGATTCAAAAAATATTTAGGTATATGGCATAGCACACAGAATATATGCAATATACGTGATTATATTTTTGTCATAAAAGCCCCTAGCTAATTGACTTGATTTGTATTTTTGAAAAAATCTTGCTTTCAGGTTGGTGGCAATACGATGAGCGTACATGTCAAGAAATTGAAGATGCATACAAAAAAACACAAAAGCAATGTACTATTTTAGTAGCCGGAAATTTATATATCGTTGATTTTGAACAAATGTTACAGAAGCGCCAAACTGATCCGTCACGAAAACGACAAGTGAAAAGTATTTAAATAATGCAATTCAATCTTGAATTATATTCAATTTTCTATTTGTATTAACAGGAGATTTGGCGACTATTCCAAAAAAAGGAGTGGCTGGATTACGTTTTGGTAATAATCTATTGGGAAATATTCCTTTTTGAATATATACATATTTAGTTGATATTTGGAACATTTACGCGATATTTAAATATTTATGAAATCTTTATTGTAATTTGATCGTATACATACATATTTGGAAAATATAGTAGACATTCAATAAGCTAGCAGTGGGAAATGAAAAATTAAGTGGAAAACATTGGTGTATTGACAAAATACGTATTGCTTAAAATTGAGATTTGGTAGCTGAGAATCTCAGCCTGAGATCAAGTCGACATTCAACAATGATATCATCACAACACAGTGGAAAGAATCACATCATGAAAGGGGAGAAGAAAAGACACATCATATTGTTAGCCATTGAAGTGGGGAGAAAAGAGTGAGATGGATGCGTTGGATGCAAATTAGAACGGAAGAGGAATTAAAGTCGTATAGGGAACAAAATGGGTAGTGAAAGAGTTGGTGAGAGCAGCTAAGGAGGGTGAATGGGTGAAATTCGGCAATTATTTAGAAGAAGCAAGGCAGCAGAGGAATAAAGTTTTCTGGTCTAAGGTTAAGAACATCCGTAATGGTGGCAAAAAACAAACACCGGGTGCTGTATTAGATAAGGTAGGGGAGTTAGTGATTGGTAGGAAGAATGTATTGAAACGTTGGAAAGAATATTTTGAGGAACTTTTGTTGCTTTTTGAATGTTGAAAACGGAGTGGATCTGAATGTTAGCGCGAATGAAAGTGCAAGTGAAATCGAAGTAGAGGAAATAAGGATAAGAGAGATAGAGCTGTTAGGAAATTAAGTTGGGGTAAAGCGGCGCGAGTGGATGAGATTAGGAATGAATATTTAATTTGTTGTGGTTCAGTGGAGATTCGATGGTTACATCGGTTTTTCAATCTAGTGGAATGGGGGGGTGCAGTTATCTCATCACTCCATAAGAAGGGTAGCAACAGAGATTGTAACAACTATCGTGGAATCTCTCTATTGAGTGTTGTCGGAAAAGTGTACAGTGCAATTTTAGAAAAACGTACCAGAGCTATTGTCTAATCGCTCTTGGATGAAAACCAATCAGGCTTCAGACCGATGCGCGGATGTCAAGTTCAAATTTTTTACATGAGACAAATAATAGAGAAGTGCCATGAAAGAAACAAGGATATGTATGTATGTTTTGTCGATTTACAAAAAGCGTATGATTGTATACCGAGAGCTAATTTGTGGTCAGTTTTGAGTGAATAAGGAGTGAATGGTTTTCTTCTGGGGGCAATTAAGAGTTTGTATAAATGCTGTGAGGCCGATGTGAGATTGGATGGTGAATTGAGTGAATGGTTTGAAGTGTGAAATGGTCTCCGACAGGGCTGTACAATTTCACAGCTTTTATTTATAATTTATATGGATAAATTGATTAAATCAGCTAATCTGAGGGGTAACGTAGTTTTGGGGGGAAATATTATCTCTGCCCTTGTATATGCAGATGATCTAGTATTGTTTGGCGGCTCAGAACAGGAGCTACAACAGTGTTAGCGATTTAGAAGCGGCCTGTACGAACTTTGGAATGACCATTAGCGGTTCAAAAATACAAGTTATGCATATTGGAAAAAAACGGAAGCAAGTGAATTGTCTGTTGAATGGGAGTGCACTTGAGCAAGTGTCTCAATTCAAGTATTTAGGTTGCATCTTCTCTGAAGACGGCAAACTAGATAAGGAGTTCGAACATCGCAGAGTGAATGGTAATAAAGTTGTTGCACAGCTTAGGTCACATGTTTTCAATAAACGAGAGTTGAGTAAGGAGACGAAGTTGATGATTCATGGGTCAATCTTCAGACCAACAATTTAATTCATGGTTTGGAAGTGGCTGATATGAAAGTTTTGCGTATGATTTCGGGAGTGTCGCGTAGAGACCAATGGGAGAATAGAATTAAAAATGAGAAAGTGCGTGAGGATTCAAATGTGGATTCGGTTGATGAGGTAGCAAGAAAGTCGAGATTAAGATGGTTTGGGCATGTACAACGTATGAATGAGTATCGTTTACCAAAGTTAATTTTGAATGCAGAAGTGAATGCACCGAGAGGTAGAGGTAGACCGCGGAGGCGATATTTGGATTCGGTTAAGAACGATTTGAGCGAAAGGGGGTATGATTGGAATGGAGAAACTCAAGACCTGGCTCTCGATAGGGTTTGCTGGAGAAGAATTGTTAAGGGGCTGCCATTACAAAAAAGACCAGACGCTGAAGGGCAATAATGGTCTTTAAATAATTGTTGTTGTTGTTGAAGTGAGTCTTTATTTTTTCTATACATTCATTTGATTTTATAGGATAAATTTGCAACGTTTGACTTATGAACACAATGAAGGCCACTCGAATGAGCAGCATAACATTACACTAGGGTATTCCTCTAATCCGGAAAAGAAAAAAGGGGGTACCTTAAATTAAATATGAACAAATTCTGTGTCAATTGATAGTATTCAAACAGGGCTGTGATTTATATTCACACTTCCCGAAGCAAAGAATTCTTTTCAAAATCGAACAATGCTTACCTAAAACACCCACTAAAGTACTGCTGCGCAGTTCACATCAACCAGATGGAAGAGAACTTGCTGCTACGCTACTAACGCACATAGTCGGGATAGCTTTAATAACTAATGTTACATTTGTTTTTTTTTTAATTTCTTTTGTGCTGATTAGACAGCATGATCAGCTGGCTGCTGGTCGTACTCGAACATTTCAACATCATTATCTAAGGCAGCTACTTCGATTGCCTCTGCAACAGCATTGCGGTCTCTGTACCTATTCATCGCATACGGTATAGGAAGTCCCAGCAATGTCCATTGTCCTAAACAATCAAACAAATGAATCGTCTTAAGCAATCATTCAATTGCAATTTCAATCAATTAGCTTTACCTTTCAATAGAATATTCTTTGCAGCCACGACGTCACGATGCCAAATCACAGAGCATTTCTGGTTTAATTCCCAGTTTTTAGAGTAAATTTTTACTTTTGGGTATAAACCATCGTTTTCAACCGATGCTGCTCCGTTCATCGATAGATCTGTTCATCGATAGATCGTTGTTTATCGATAGATCTGTCTTGCCCTCCTTTGACACAATAACTGATGGCAGTAATTTGCTGGCGTCGGGAATGCTAAATGAAAAAAATCATTCAATTAAAAATCTTCAAGAATATGTATGATAAATTTCAATTTGAAGAAAATTACCATCGGCATCTCTTGAATCTGGCCGCCTTGTTCTGGTTTTGGAATCGATTCATGCATCTGGCATCTGTTTGAGATGATCCCCATTCGTCCGTCAATTGTATGAAACAATCTGACCGCTTCTTTATTGCCTTCAACGACTTACCCTGGACAACGCTCATGTTTTTTTATACTAATTGGGCTATCAGAACAATGTTGACTTCTTTTTGGTTATCATATTAACCCATTTGTCAACAAAACTATTGCTTTTGATGTGTTTGTCCAAAACGAGTCGAGTGTATTTGGCAGTTGAGAAGGCACATATTCCCTTTTTCATCATCTTGACCCGATGTTTGATGTAACTCAGCCAGTGTGGCCCCTTTGGCGATGGCATTACTGGATACAGCTCACGATCTTCTCGATCTCGGCGCTCCTCTTCCACGAACTTTTTCATCCACCGACTTGCCTTTGCGTTCCGTACTTTTTGACCCGTCTGCCAGTGGAACTGCTTGCTCAACATAGTGAAATTGTACTGAAAAAAAAAAAATTAAAAAAATAATTAGTTATCAAATGGATTTGGAAGGCACTTACACAGTGGATTTTGCATTAAAATAAAATGAATGTTTACGAAACTTACCTCTGCGCCAGTTTTGATGTTGTGTGTTACTGAAGTGTTCCAACTGCGCACGCCCGTATCAACGCCAACAAAATTCTTAATTGTGCCATCCATAACCTTCTGAGCGATGCGAGAATGGTCGATTGCCGTCCTTTCTTCCTTCTTGGCCGAGTACTGCAAAGCCACAGTGATTCCATCGGTGCTTATGTAAAAGTCAAACTGTTTTTTGTTGCGCACGAATCGTCGAATTTTCCGCATATAAAAATACTGATCCCAATAATAATTACTCGAAAGATTGAAGTCTTTTAGCGAAACATTTGTTATGCTGGTTTTTCCATTTTTGTTCTCGCTTTCTACTTTCGGCAGCAACTTTTGCGAAGACAAGACCTGGTGCATAGATGAACAATCGATTTTGAAATACGTACGCCGGAAACTACACATCGGCACCACTACTAAATTTTTGATTTTTGGCCGAAAATTCGGATTGTCAAGCATTTGTTTGTGTTTGGGTTTCCATTTGCCTTTTGATTTTTTCCGTTTTCTTTTCTTCCGACGATGTGGATATGTTGGCCACGTCAAATTGTATTCTTCTATCTCGCGTTGCATAGATAGGTACATTGGCATAGCCTTAAACCAGTGTTCTTAATCAGTTGTAAGGTCATGCAGATTGAATGCTGGAAACACTTTCAGGTTGTTCACCATGTCATACAAAATGTTACACCGTTCCAGTTTGTGTGGATCGCGAACTGGCACTCTGATGTTTTTTTGTTTTACAATCAATTGCACAACACTATCGATGTCACTTGGCAAAAATTTCTGTGAGTCATCTTCTACGACTGTGTTCCATTGGAACACTTTCAGTTTCAAATACTGAATAATGTGTTTCTTTCCATGCGTATGTAAGTTAGTGACTACATTGTCTGTGTATTGATTGGTCACATGCTTGAGGCCATTGATGAAATCTTTGTTATTGGGCCAATCAATACGATGATTGTCGTCAAGACCTTCGACAATTGCTTTGAAATCTGGGTCGATTCGTTTCATCTCTGGTCTTGGTCCACGTGGTTTTTTTCCTCGTGGTCTGTACTTTGAATTTTTCATTTTCGGCGGCTGATTGTTATGCCACAGCACTTGTTGTAAGCAGAGCTTGATCTTTTCTTCTCCACTTTCACCGAAGAATTCGAAATCCTATGTTCATACGCCTTTTGCACTTCAAATAAAAATAGCAATGATCCCAAGACGCAAATTGAAGTGGCTTGCAAGCTCAATTCCGTCATTTTATTAATCAATGCTTCCCGAAATTGTGGGCGAATGATTGTAGTCAATGCAATTGAATGTCATTTGACTGTTGTAATCTCATCTTTCGTTTCTCCCTTCGCTGGTATGGATGGCTTGAAACGATTCGCCATTTTCCTAATAAAAAAAAAACATAGACACATACGATTTAGTTCGAAAACAAACACTATTTAAACTTAGAAAAAAATCATTCTTCATTCATTTTTAGTAATCAATTTTTGCAATCAGTTGCACGAAAACAAAGCTAACACAAAAAACCCGAATAGAAAATTGCATATTTTTCATGTAATTTGAAAATGAAATGTTTGGTTCTAATTAACATAAAATAGCACGTTTTATCGCTCTTCAATCTATTCACTCTTAATATTCTCATTAATTTTCATAAATCTTAAATTATAATTTATTTTCTGTGTGTTGGTTTTTGTCTCTATTACTGAACGTGTTAAATTTCATCGAATTAAAGCAGAAAAAAAAGAAGGAAGAAAACCAAAATCACAATTAAACTAAACGACTTTGAATCAAAAACTGCATTGAAATAAGTAAAATGAATAATTAGCACAATTAGGGACAAATAGGCACAGCATTAAATCCACATAAATCGGTCAGCATTGAAAATTGAACACAAATTCACTGAGAATTTTTTGCAATTGTTAAATAATTACCAAAAAAATCAACTATAGAAAAACACACGAATATAGAGTTCACTAAATCACACCATTCGATATGCCACTCTCGCAAATAGATCAATTCCAATTAAAAATCCAGTAAAAAGTAATGAATTTGCTTCGAATCACAAGAACATTTGATTTGATAATTTAAATTTCAATTTAATCTTGGCGACTGACTTGGTCAAAATCTCGTCTCCGAATGACAATGATTTGTGAAATTCTGATGATTTGAGGCGAATTTTATCGAAAACTAACAGTAACAAATCAACATCGAATCGAAAACTTGACACATTTTGAAATACCACTGGATAATTTTCATTTCTTTGAAATGAATTGATTGTATGTATCAATGTGACTTTTCATAAACAAATGGTCGCCTGTTATGAATATTCCAAGGCAACCAAAAATTTGCAAACGATCACAAAGAATCCATTGAATGGTATATTTGAAATAAACAGATTAGCCATGATCACAAAGTAAAACACTATTCATAATAACATCCACCGTTTATTTGTCACAGATGAGAATCATTTTATCTCGTCGTTCTATTCTCTATTGATATACTGATATGAAACCATTTCACTTTGATTGTTTTTTTTTATCAAGAACATGAACATAATGACACTGCTTTGAAAAAATTTCTCCATGCACAAATTCAAATACACACATTATTCATATTTCGATAAAATAAAATAAAATCAAATCAAATCAAATCAAATGAGATTCCTAAAGCAAGAGAAAATCTACTGTAAATACAAAAATCAGTTAAAACAACGAAGTTTGTATTTACGTTTGACGTTTTGAAATGTGCTTCATATCTGTCAACATTCATAAACAATACACAATGTGAACCATTCTAAAGGTTCGTTTCTATATATACGAGGAGCAATAATAAAATTCATTTTTTGCTTCGGGAAGTGTGAATATCAATTGCAACGATTTGTGAATACTATCAATTGACATAGAATTTTGTACTCTTTAATTCAAGCCACCCCCTTTTTTAATTTTTAGTTCTCGGAAACACCTTAATTTACATGCTTTACTTATATCGGGCCTTGAAATTACCGGTTGCTCAACCGGATTTCAGTTGTTCTAAAACCTGATCCGCTTGCTTTAAATGAGTTTTCCGGTTATAGACTTTTTTTAAAAATTTGAAACATTTCTCATGCAAAAACTAATTGAAAATTGAAAAATTCATATTCTTGTGAAAATTTGAAAAATCCTTAAAACACATGAATATCATTAAAAAGTAGTCAGATTTTTCAAAGAAATGATAAGATATTGTTTAGAATTAATTTGATAAGTAGAAGAAATATACAATTTCTAATCTGTTTCTCTTACAACTTATAAGTGCCTTTATTTTCCATTAATTTGGCCTATATATTTCTGTCTCATCAATCAAATTTACAGTTAAGAATTAATTTCGAGTCAATCAAGTTAAAAAAAATGAGTTTATTTTTGAATAAACAGTGAACACCAATTTTAATTTTTAAAGTTTTTCCAATTCATAATATTTAACATTCTAAAAATTGAAAAAAAGATGAATTTTTCTTCAACTTTTTAACTTCAATTTTCAGCTTTTTGGTGCTGAATTGTTCTAGATTTCAAAGTGGGTAAATGTAGATTGATATTTTAATTTTTTCAAGAAATAATCCATAGAATATTTCTTGTGCACGAATGCACTAGAAATGATTGGTAAAGTTTCGGTACTGTAATGCAACAACCAAAACGACAGCCAAAAGCCAGTTATCATACGAACGGCTCAGATTGAGAATGTTATGTAGAAAAGTTCCGTGGAAAAATGTTATTATTCAGTGTATTCAACATACAAAAAACAACAAAAAATACATTGGATAATAACATTTTTCCACGGGACTTTTCTACATAACATTTTCAACCTGAACTGTTCATATACTGGCAAAAAATTACTGGTATTTTTGTATTCAAGCCATTTATATTACAAGTGAAAATATGGCAATTTTCTCTTAATAATGATGAGGTACTTGGATTGGATAATTCATAAATGGAAATGACATTGGCGGAATGTTTGGCATTGAAGTTATATTGCTCTGAAAATGAGGTACTTGATGGTAATATAACTGGTTCTGAGGTGGAGATGGTTGATTGAATTCCATTTTCCAAAAAGGATATTGAAAATATCATGTCAAAACATCGGGACATCGTTGAATAAATTTAATTTGATCTGAATTAAAATCCATACCATTTTGAATATGATTTCTGCGGAATTCATTTGACGAATGAATATTGATTTTTTTATTATTTAAATTCTTGAATTCATTCACATTTAATGATGATTTGTTTTGCAAACCAGAGGATGATGTTTGATGTTTTACAGTTTTCTAGTTTACTAAAACTTTGAACCGGCTCAAAATACGGTTTCTCGCTTTTACCTGAGGGATGGATTGATAAGCATACATCATACAGCGAAAGAAACGTAAAACCATTGTTTATGGTTATAATAATACATAATTTACAAAGCGTTGTGTATGCTAAGAAATGCACCAATCAATTCAGACTTCATTACAAAGACTTATAAATTGCGATAACGTCAGCAAAACCGCAAAGAAAAAGAAATATATCCCGGGCGTCTCCTCGCTGAGTAAGTCGATGCATATTTCGGAAATGTGATTGATACGTAATTTGAGAGTACTAGTTTCCATATGCATCTCAACTACCAATCTCAAATTTAAACGATGTTAAAAGAAAACTAATTCTTTTACCTGATAATTTATTCGATATTAGCTGATCATGTGATCTCTTTTTAATTTTGTAATAATTTCGTAAATATGATATTCAGCCAGTTTTGGCGGTGCAATAAATAAATAAAATATGACAAAATTGTTCAGAATACAGTTTTCATATGAATATTTAGTTAATATTATTAACTAATTCTCATGAAATAAAAGTCCTGTGTACTTCTAAATAACATAGTCTAAACGATCCAAAACGAATATTAGTGAAAAATAATATTTTTCGGATTTTTTTCCAAAAAATAGATAAACTCATCAATTTCGAATTGGACAAATTGGATCGTTTAGACTGCGTTATTTAGTGGGAAAACAAAACTTTTATATCGTGAGAATTAGTTAATAATTTTAACTAAATATTCTTATGAAAACTAGATTCTGAAATTTTGTCCATGACTGTATATTTACAATTCAATATAATACAAATACTATTATTTACAATATTTGCAGAATATTCACAATACTTAATTTTATTTTCTTTTGTTGTTAGGTAATAATAATTTTAGAAATACTGATGATGAAAACGAAAACCACAATAGCAACAGTAACTTAGTAGTAACTAGTATTGCAGCCACAACAGCAGCAGCGGAGGCAGCGATTCGAATCGCAAGTGATATAATTGACTCTACATTAGCACATGCAGATGATCATCAGCAAGAAAATGCAGGTAATAATCACAAACAAAATTGAAATTGATATGATTGACTATTTCCAAAGTAATTTTGCATTTCGTTCATAGATTCTGAAAGATCCATTGTTCTTGTGAACAGCTTGCCACCAGATCAAACCACAATAAATATATCAAGTAGCGAAAGCAGCACCAGTCGTGATATGCTAGATGAAATTGAAGAAACCTTCAATATAACAAACCCATCATCCATTAACACTTCATTTAGGCCGGATTTTTTCTCTTCTACACTGGATGAATTTCGAAACCTAACGCTTAATAACATTCATGATTCATCTGATGAAAATAATGAAGACGAAGACACCGTCAATAATGAATTACCTATATCACGCAACTAAACCATGTTTAGATTAGATGAATTTCATTAAAGTGAAAACGTGCGGCAAAGTTGGTTTTATTTCGATTTACTGTGATTTTTTCAAGTTTATTCCAGTTATGACCAAATTTTCAAAATTAATAAATTTCTTTAATAAATATCATTGAAGCGAACAATTCCTCAATTTATTTTATTCGAAAAAAGACTTAACACGAGTGTCATACGATGTATCAAATTTCCATTCACTTTCCGGTTTGTAGTTGATATCTAGTGAAGAGATTTTGA
Source organism: Resseliella maxima (assembly GCA_029041755.1). NCBI lineage: Eukaryota > Metazoa > Arthropoda > Insecta > Diptera > Cecidomyiidae > Resseliella > Resseliella maxima. Next base: position 320 of record JAQOWM010000066.1, on the reverse strand, counting down.
TCAAACAAAAAATTCTGTCACTCAAATATATAATTAAATTATACCAATGAAATATAAGCCACAAGCAGGTGCTGATTTGACTAAATTTTGACTTGCTAAATTACTCCAGGTAGATGCACTTGGAATAGTAATCAACTCATATATATCACGTTCGGTTATTCGACCTAATACGGTGCATAATGTCAAAAATGAAATTGATTGGAAAAAAAAATTCAAATTGAAAATTGTATTAACTGCACCTTGTGCTAAAGCACATAATGCTCCAATTATCCTTCGAATCTGCAAAAAAGACTTTTATTATTTAATAGAAAAAAGACTTT